>QFEU01009139.1:0-16476 GCA_003316345.1 Tricholoma terreum
ATGGTTCCTCAAGTACGCTCATATTTTCCATCTTGTCGTTGTTTCCTTGGCTTACAACTATAAACCGCTAGTCTATCTATACTCATACCCTCCAGCTCAGAGCCCTCCCAAAAGTCAAAATCCAAACAAGACCCTCTCCAGGCGAAATGGACGAGGCGTAAACGGCCTTCCTACCTCCCACCATTGCGCTCTGGATGCACAATGGCACTGTGGGCTGCTAAAGGTACAGGTGTGTTGTTCGGGGGCGTGACGGACGAGGATACGAGTGAGGAAGGGCTGGAGAGTGTTTTCTGGAACGATCTGTAAGATTTAACGGTCTTTGGTCACATGAACTGAATCACATTCGGAATGGTGACTAGGTACGGATACCTAATACAGGGTAAAGGGAGATGGATGTCCATGACGCTGAAGAAACCGAAGAAGAAGGGCGGAGGAGCGAAGAAGAAAGAAAAAAAGATGATTGTTCATGAACGATATGATGAGGATGATGATGAGGAAGATGTCGGTGGAGACGGTACCCAAACTGAACACGAGGTAATTCACCCTTCTCTCCGAAGCAACGTCAGTTTGACATATATACGTCTACTTTACCTTGGAAAGACATCAAAAATCAAATTACACCCGCAATCCGGGCTAGAACTGGTCATAGATCCTGACGATCCGAATCTCACTGTCCCTCTGCCACGATACAACGGCATGTTGGCCGTGTTGCGAAACACACTGTACATGTATGTATCTTGTCTACCAACCATAACCTTTGAGAAATGATTCATGTTGGATAGATATGGCGGTATCTATGAGCGCGGGTCACGCGAATACACACTGGATGACTTTTACTCCCTCCAGCTGGACAAGATGGATAGATATGTGTGTTTGAAGGAGAGTGGAGTCACTATCTCGGAAGGCGATGAGGAGAGTAGTAGCGATGATGACGACGATGACGACGACGACGAGGAGGAGGAGGAGGAGGCAGGGGATGTGGAAGATGATGAAGGTGTTTATGAGCGGAATGAACGCCCCGTCGAGCATGCATTAGAAATCGAGCACGACATTAAGCAACAGACGGACGCGGAGAAGGTAGGTCGTTTTCTTCTCCCCTCACCGTTCACCACTGATATCGCTAGCAGGTCGATATTCGTACCCAAGCCGCTGCATTCATGGGTGTCTCGAAAGACGCTACACGATCACCAGAAGATGTGGTCAGTACGCCTCTCCCTGGCGAGACGCTGGCGATGTTCTACGCGCGTTCGCGTGAGTCAGATTTACAACCATCATCATACCGTAACTCGCTTAATTTTTTTGGTGTGTTTTACTCGAACGTATAGGAGATTACTGGTCACAAAGGGCTCATATTATGAACGCAAACCAGAGCCAAAATCAGAGCCAGGGAAAACAGCTGCGAAGAGACGGCTTCGCATTGGCGGAAGAACGGTATGGTGAGTGATGTTTTGAGGCTGGATTCGAATGCACGGCTAATGCACAGCGACGAATTAGCCGATTATAAGCCGATTCTGGATGAGGTTGAGAAGATTTTGGCAGAGGCTGGATTAGATGAAGAGGAAATGCGGCAAGGAGCACATGCGCAGGCAGGACCTGGGGGTGGTGCTGGGCAGAGCAGAAACCGTCGTTAACAAAAAGTGGATTGTATCTATCGCAACATCAGTTCTTGAGGGCAAAATGTATATTCAAAAGGACATCTGAAGGCGTTACCAGGGTTCGAACCTGGGTTCCGGGAACAATGCTCACACCGGGGAATCAAAATCCCGAGTGATAACCACTACACTATAACGCCGAACAGAAGCTGTTGTGCAACTCTTAGTGTGGTTCGCATAGGAGGACCACCTACAACGCTATGGACCCACAGATAGAGTAGACTCGGTAGAGCTTCTTGTACAAAGTTGAACCGTTGATTGTGGCGGAAACGCACATCATTGGATTGAATTGTTCAACGACATTCTCCTTAACAAACGGGTTAGCTCACCTCGATTGTGGCGAAGAAAAAGAAAAAATGTGAGACAACCCCAAGAGATGCAAAAGGCTGAAAACGCCAATATGAGGTCCATAGGCGGCCAACGTTGACCTTTCAACACTATCAATTGCCAGTGTTCCAAGAAAGAGGGGATAGAAGGCAAACTCCATATAGGAATGTCGTAACCATCAGCTTCTCCCAAAGAAACAGGGATCCCAAAAAGACTTACGGTGCAAGCAATTCACTAGTAGGGCCGGATCCGAATGCGCGTCTCTGCAGCACTCAGTGCTCCCACACATCCACATGCATCCCGGGCCTTCCCACATTCCCCCTCTTCTTCAACTGATCCCGCTCTCTCATAAGCCTCGATATACTGATGAATATGATAGGGCCTGGGAGAGCCCCGAAATCGACTCTATCGATGTGATCGTGATGACCGTTGTGACACACACCTCCACGGCGGCGGCCACCGGTACTTGCAACTGTGACCCCCTCCCAATTGCTCCCAATGGCACGGCTGCCTCAGTCAATGTTTCCCGTGAATCGGAATGCTCATGAGCTCAGCGCGGCCGAATGGCATGCTGCATCTCGATGCAACTGAATCTGTATCACGGATTGGACTATTATTGCAAACAACAAGAAAGAGCTGAATATATGACTCACTGGTAAGTACAAAAACGGCGATCCGCACGGAGTCCCCGAACACTTGGGTGATATTGAAGAACGAACTTGAAGGTGACGGTCATCTTTTCCTGAAATCCCGTGGAAAACGATTGGGGAACTGTTTGCAGGCTAAGTACGTTGATCCTAAAAATGAATTGCCAACTTGAATGAGCTTGAGATCTGCATTGTAAGTCGCCATCGTGGAATCTCTGCACCTTTCTCTGCATATTGTATACATCCCTCGCAATGAAGACATGTACCTAATGGCATTATCTGAAGTACCACAAGAAGATCTGCTTGATCTTCCAGTCGTAACATCAGTTTGTCCCAGTAGCGAAATTTTCAACAGGTGCCGATTTTCTCGATTCACTCGGATGTAGTCCACCCGAGCTGCGGACACTGTCAGGTGGATACTTGCCCCTTGGACATAGTTATATATAAGATGATGCAAGATTTCATGTCTTCTAAACCCTCAATATGTCGTGCAAAGGAGGGGTAATTGGCAACTGCCCATCTGGGCCATCTCGAAGTATGATCGCATTCCACGGCATGGCAGCCCCCACACTTACAAGCATCATCAGATTTGGGGGATAGCACTGGCAGGGACGAAGGGTGTAACCGAGGAGCTTAATGCCAGCGAAAGGTCGGCTGGTTTGGGACTTATGAAACATCTATAGTACACACCGTGACCAAAGCAAAATAAGGTGTCCTTGATACAAGAACATCGCGAGGCCTGAGCGCTGAGCCTCAGGCCTCAGGCCTTGTCAAATTCGAGGATGTTGATGACCGAGAATAGCCGATATCAATCCCACCCGCCTTTCTTCCCAGTTGCTCGACTTTTCTTGATCTCACTGTGGCGTGACTTTTGTTCTCTTCGGCGAGTCTTTTCTATTCGCTCCAGAGTCGCGACGCGTTTCTTCTGTTCTTCTGTGGGTTCGTTTTTGATGGGTGCTGTAGATGCGGCAAGCACGAGAGCGTGGAGCTGGATGTTTCTTAGTGAGTATTCCTTGAACAAAACCGTTCGTACATGCCTTGGAAAGAGAGTCATCGACATTTTGTGCTTGAGAGCGATGATTACTCGATGTTATCATTATTGTGTCCGTGGAGGAAATGTAATGTGGCTGTAAGTATGGCCAAATAGATATGAGAATCGAGGTTGTGAAGCAGATCTACTAACGGAAGCCCTAAGCTCTGTGTGAGCCCATCCGGGAATCCACCAAGCATCGATAGGACATGTCAAACCGGCTTTAGTGTTTACTTTGTTCACGTTCTACTTGATAGATCAACGGAGACATAAATGGGCACAGAATACTAAGAATGCATGCCTGTCCGCCTGGTCCAGAACTTCGTGAGAATGTGAACTTGACTGCGCTTCGCGGTATAGTCTGCCGCTTGAACCATGCGACCCAAGAACGAGCTTCTGTAGCATCTTCTGGAGTTGCAAGGGTCGTGATTCTGGGCGATCTTGGCAATGGAGCTGCTCCGTGAGTGTACCTAGCAGTGACTGAGCGAGCTAGAATACGCCCCAAAGGACTAGCAACTCCTAGTCGTGTATCCCAGCATGCGACTTGTAGCCAAAGTGACATCCAGGTGACATCTGTAGTCACACTGACAGTGCAGCCACTTACTGTCTCACGTGATGCGGCACAACGCTTTTCTCTTCTTTTTCGATCTTTTCACTGATTAGCCCTGGGTAACAAAGGGTCCGAAGTTGGATTCAACTTGTCTTTTTTCTCGGCTTCTTCTATCAGTGTTCTGAAAATCTTCACTGTTCCACCGATTTTTCCCCAAGGCACAGGCCCATTCCAAGACAGGCCTTGAGACGATCTGATTTACTTGGCACCACTCATGACTCGTGAACGCCAGCATGTATTTTCCTGCCAATTCAGGGTGGTGCTGGGATTTGTGCCTCGTGCATTCGGAGGTGGATATGCTTCTAAATGGTAGGATATTATGGTTATTACTACGCAAAGGATGTGGTTATAGATGCGCAATGGACAGAAGGATTCTATGGTATCGGCCAGGCTTTTCTTGGGGTCAAGATCTGTGGTCGGTGGATCACTTTGGGCCTGGATTTGGCTTTCCGAGCTAACCAGAGAGAGGAACCTGTAGATGCTTTCCTCGTTTGGATCTGCTCTCAATTAACTTGCTTCTATATTTTCCAGACACATTGAGCACGCACTGGATCATCGTGGCCCTGTCTGATGTAGACTGCTCGTTTAATTCATGTACGAACCATATCTTTATAGAGCGTGCGTCTCTCATCGCCTTTCCTGTGGCACGTGTTCAAATTTCGTTAACTAATTTGAGTTCGACGGGTGCCATCCACGTCCTTATAATCTCCGCGCATGCGGCACATCCGTCGATCATGAATCGAAATCGAAAGGCGAACCTCGGACTCATTGCCCACTTATAATTAATTCCAGTCCTTTCCCCTTACGACACAGGAGCAAACTCCGTTCTAAAGTCATGGTTGAACGTTACGGTGTCAATATTTAAACCACCAACTTTCTCGTTGTATCTCTACCCCGTGGGGAGCTCCACTCTATCTTACCCCTTCACCACCCCTCAATGCCGCACTATTCCATATATGCCCTTCTCATCGCAGCGTTGGCTCTGAGTGCAAATGGGTACTGGCTCATGGGCGCTGGTATGCAGCATACTTAGCTTGTCGTCGGCGCTTGACTTTATGTTTTTAGAGAATTTTATCACCACTGAACGTCTTGACCCCATCGTGAGTCCTGGCAAAGTTTCAGGTCATGTTCATTCAGGTGCGTCCTAAAGATTGTAATGTATGTGTTCTTTTCGGGACTCATTCATCGCTTGTAGTCCTTGGTGGAAGTAATTTCGGAATGACCACCAACACTGCGAGCCTCAAGGCGAGCGAATGTACTTCGGTACCAATTCCTCAGGACAAGTCCAACTACTGGTTTCCTGTAGGTTGCTGTTATCAACATCGCGATTTTTTCTTACTCAATTTCGTCTCCTGTGCCTAGCATCTTTACTTTGAGTCGGTCATTTTCACACTTCAACAGTATATAGACCCATCGTGATCATTCATTATAGATGGGCAAACGGCAGCTTTACCAGTCTGGAGGGTGGCGCAGTCATGTGCGTTTAATTTTACTTTTCTATCGGTTTCTTGTTTATGAAAGTATCGTCTTTGCAGCTGTCAGTCTTATCGTGAACATTGTTTATGGCCCAAACAATTGACTGTTCAATAGACTATCTGTTTAGCGATCAGCCCGGCACGACCACGGCCTTCCCAGACGACGTCGGTAGTTCTTTTTCTATCAGTCAATTGTTTGCTAAATTTGCGTCTAGTTTCGCATGCTCAGTGGTGAGTGAGAGGTTGCAATGCAGTAATTATACCATTTATTGATTGCTCATGAGAAGGTGACTCTACGCTACGCACCTTTGATTCCAACAGCTTCGCTCAGCAGGCCGTGTCGTTCATATGCTTGGACTTTGGTGGTACATCTTCTCGCCATAATTCCTTGCCCCAGAAATCATGTCCCTCGGGCATCCGTGCTCAGATCGTACGTCCCACGTCATTTTTTGATCAAAGTCCCGGGTCAAATCGTTCAACGTTTCATAGAACTTCCCTAGCTGCTGGGACGGTAAGGTGATCCGATACCCTCCTGAAGCATATTTGGCTGCCAATGACTCATGTATATCAGAACCTCGACTCGTCCAATCATAAATCGCATGTTGCTTTCCTATCTGGTGGACCAGATCAAGGAACGTGCAATGATCCGAACTACCCAGTTACGCTAGCGCGCATTTTCCTTGAAGTTCGTTATTGATCTCATCACTGGCATATTTACTTTTGACATCTGCTCTAGGTATACTGGTCGTCGAACTCCTTCGATGCATTCCGTTCCCAAGCCAAGGACTCTAATCAACCGTTTGTGTAAATACATCTTATGATCTATCATCGTTGTTTCTCGTTCTAATGTTACCTAGATTTGCCAATGGAGACCCCACTGGCTATGGATATCACGCCGGTCAGTATCAAACCAGGAGTTCGTCCATATACGTAAATGAACAACCACCAATGCAGATTTTCTCAATGGTTGGGACAGTGGTATATTGCAAAATGCTGTGGATAAGTGTCATTGCGACCCGAACGGTGATGTACGTTTTGTATTGCTGATCCTTGTCTGAAAGCTCACCTGGAGAGTCATAGCCTACGTGCTGCGTGAACCAAGGCATTTTCAGCATGAACAAAGGAGAGCACTGTTATATCACCAAAACAGTTGATGAGCCAAGTAAGCTGGCTCCTGCCACGTGTTCTGAAACCTGATTCTACTTGACATAGCCACTGGAACCCTTGCACAACTTCCGGGAAATAATCCGGTGCAGAAGCGAGCAACGATATTTACGGATTCCAACACTCCTACCCTACTTTCTACCGTTTATGGATACACGGGTGATGCCCCTATCACTCCCGTTCCACCCGCGTTGTCTCCAGATGTGCCCCCAAGTGCAGCATTACCTTCCAATGCCACGGACGATTCAACACCGTCCTCGGATGCTTCATCGAAGCCAGATTCAAGCAATCCCGATTCCGCGGACCCCTCGACTGCATCTCCCCATCCCATAAATGTTTCCCCCGGCTATGTGGGATCTGAATCGGACCCTAGTACGGATCCTTCTCCCCACTCTTGCGATTCGCCCCCTCTTCCATCCCCACTCACGCCGGGCATGAATGACAATGGAGCTCCGGGGACAACTGGACCCTCATCGCCATCATCACCTGTGCCTACAAAACCTAAATGCAAATCCAGACACAAATCCCCAAAAGTTCAACAGCAGTCACTTCCTCATACACATGCCTCCGATAAGAAGAGCAGGCGCCTCGTGAGGTTTAATAGATGGGCGTCTTGAAGCCATGCCCTACCAGTACGTTTTGGGAAAGGGTCTCCCCCTCCTTTTGTTTTTTATTTCTACTGGTGGTACTCTCGTCGCAGTATCAGTGTTCTTCTCCTCTCATATGCATGTCTGTGACGTGCTTTACCGTACTGTTTTGACTGGCTCCGAGTCGATATTGATATATACGTTGACGTGTAGTACAGAAAGTCTATTATGTTGTACTTGTATGTAGGTCTCTTTGACGAGAGCTTGTTCTGCGAGTCTGTGGGGAGGCAAGTCCGTGTCGCGGCCACTTTTTTTGTTTGTTTCGATCTTCAGAATGAGGGAAGTCAAGCGCCAGCGTTCATCAACAAATACCGTGTTTCTTGTGACGACATTCTCCTCCGAGTCGCCTTCTCTGGGCCGCGAAGCATTTGCCTACCCAATGTGATCATTACTACTTAGCTCATCCCAATGCAGTACCGTAAGTTGGACGTTATAGCTCGTCTCATACCGGCATACGTGGAACAGCAGGTTTTCGTCAAACACAGGATTGAGAGTGACGGATCAACACGTGTGCGGAAGACTTTCTTTCCAAAGCTGATCACGAAGTGGTCCATGTCCCATCCCGTGGTTCACTGTTTGGAGGAAGAGAGGTCAGTGGTCGTTTTGGTATGAAGATTGTGGAAAAATAGAAGAAAGAAGAAAGAAGAAGTGAGAAGTGATTAAAAAATACCTACAATTCCTCAATTTTGGCAGATCCTGTACACTCTGAATCTCCAACATCACAATCCCCACAAATCGTTCCCAGCTTCCAAACTATATCCTTCCCCACCAGGCCCAGGTGACGGGCCCGTCCCTCCCCAACGCATATTCTTCAACCCTCTCCTTTTTCTCACCGCCTTCTGAATCCGCGGGAGCAAGAGCAGGAGTACCGGGTAGCAATTCCCCTGTAACGGGGTCTATCACTGGTACAGCGGGAGGAACTTTTCCGCGGGGCATGATCAGGGACAACCATGACATGGACGAAGACGAAGAAGAAGTGGGGGCGGGTGAAGAAAGTCGTTTTGGGAGTGGGATTTTTGGGAGCATCTTTTTGAATCCTAGGGAAAAAGGATTTTTCATTGTTGGTGTTGAAGGTGAAGGGGCGGAGGTGAAGGCGGAGGTAGGAGTGGCTAAACTGGATGTGGGTGTCTTTTGAGGCCTTGAGTAGGTGTTGCGGGTGAGGACGGTTGGACGGTGATTTGGGGTGGGGGCCGGGGGTTTTTTGTGTTTGTGCTCGCGTATTCGGGGCAGAAGTAGGTTCAGGGATGGGGTTAGGGAACGAAGGAGGGAAGGAGTCCCAGTCCTCTGCGTTTTCGTATTCGGACTCGCCATCGGATTCAACGGATCCAGAGTCGGATGAGAATCCGCCGTCGTCTTGCAGTTCGACGGCTTTGCCGTTTGTATTTGACGAGTGGACTGTACGCCTTCGGTCTGATATGGACGTTTTGATTACTTTGAGGATTGTGATTTCAGAAGCTGGGGACTTACGGGGGGAGCAGAGACAAGAGAAGGACGCGAGCGGAGGCGTGATGAAACCCAGCTTGATTTGAGCAGCACCCGTGGCACGAGTAGATACCAAAACACCTCGATCTTTCCTTTTCCTCTGGGATACCAATCGTCGAAGTGCAGCCTCACCGAGATAATCTTTTGCAAGTACATCCCATTCCTTGTCCCAGACGACTAGTTCTAGTGCCACAAACCGATCCGCGAGACTTTGATGGATAGGAAAGTCAAAGGTGGCATCCTCTGCAGCATACGTAGGGTTACAAGTACGTTTGGTAACAGGGGTGTGATGTTTGTTGTTGAGAACAGAAATGACGACGAGGGGGTCGCTTGAGCCGTTGCGATCTTTAGCAAGGACGGTTGTACAAGAGACGACTTGAAGACGGAGGAGGTGAGTGGGAGCGTGAGGTTTGCGAGACGCAGCGAGAGGAATTGAAGGCCATGTAGAACTTCAATAATGATATAGTTCGGCAATGGGTGACTTCCCGTAGCGTTTAGAACTCCAGATTTTCGTTCTAAACCACCTGTGCCTAGCTGATGCGTGATGGCCGAGCATGCCATGAGGACCCCGGAAAATATTTCACACTCCGGAAGCATTCCAAACGTTAAATCTGGATGAGGCCCCCTCCCCCCCCTTCCAGTTCTAAACCTGTTTTCAAAACCCTTTTTTCCATTTCCGACAGGTAAGTGATGTCAACTTCACCCATATATGGTAAGCTCATCATTCATCATGACAGCCACTTGCTCCCCTTATCCTTGGCCACCTCGCGATCTGACAATGGATCTCTGAGTTCGCACTCCGACGCTGGCACCCCGTTTGACAGTTTGGAAAAAAATCTAGGTTTCTAAATCCTGCGGGAAGTCACCCAATCTCGACTACTTTCTAATTACGCCTCACTCTGATTTATTTGGAGTCAGTAGCCAACTTTTCATTTATCGCTTTCACGACACTCAGTTCATTATTTCAGTAGAGCGGATTTCTTTCGTCCCCATTCCTCGTCTCATCTGTCTTGATTATGTCCTCATCGTTTACTTACCAGTGGAAAGACATGTTTCGTTTCGGTAGCAGTGCTGCAAATATCATTGATCATCAGTGCCTTGTGCCGCTGTATTGATTAAAACACGTACTGTGAAGGTGCCGCCGACTGTGGAGGTGTCGCCTGACTTTCGAATTTGACCATACAGCATCGTACCTGCTGGGTCCTTTTCACTTTCACGATCGCGCCGCGGCTGCGGCCCCATGCATCGGCTTGATTGACGTCTTTGACAATTTCGGGGAATGCGGTGCGAGTCAGCCTTCGCTCCTCTATCTTCCCATTGAGCAGTATGCCGACTACTACGTCATTTCCCTGATCTCTCTTTATGCACTCTTGGGCGGTCGTCTGGTCCTGGTCCATCATAAGAGGCAACTCTGGACGCCCCCGGAAATTTCCTTTACATCTAAGAAAGACAGCCGGGAAAGAATTTAGTGATTGGGTTTGGTGATCTGGATATGTGATGTTCAGCATACTGTGGATGAGATTTAGCCACTGTTCGAATGTCTTCCGCGCTTTGGAAGGGTAGCACTTCGACCTTCTATTGAAACAAGCTTTCGTAAATTTCAAAGTCGCGTGTAGCTATGCGAGAAACCTTACTTGTCTGGCGACCGCACACATCGCTAGTAACAGCTGAAGACCTGCAAGTGCAAACTGAGGAAGGAACATTGCTGGCTAAATGCAGCAATCAGGATCGAATGGAAAGCGTTGTCCGGCAACTGTTGTGTGCTGACCAGCAGCTGGAATTGGGGGAGATCGAGAACATTTCAGCATGGGCATTATATGCTGGAGGACTGGCATGATGGCGGTCGCTTGCAACTTACATAATGATTGATATCAAATGCATGAATTTCTCAAGTGATATATTGGGAGGTACGACAACTCTAGTACTATTAAGTTATTGAGTTATTCAGTCCGGGCTTCCGAATCACTATTCCCAAGTCGAACCAGACTGCAATTTTTTGCGTTACAGCCAGCATGACGGTCGCACTTGGGGTCCTGGCAAAGTTCGGCTGTCCAAACAACTGGCAACAACAACAACAACAACAACAACAACAACAACAAGTCACTGCTTGAACGACAACAACACGAACGGCAATCAACAATCGCACCGACAATCGCAATGACAATGAGAACCACGACGGGCTCAGCATCGGCTTCCTGAGCTTATCAGCAAGTTTTCTTTCTTTTATTATTATGTATATTTTTTCTGGGTATACAGTCTACAAACAGAGGAGGGCCAAACAACGACATATGCAACGACCCCACCCCTCAACGTATATACCAGTTGCCACCAGTTACAATGAGCAAGCTGGGCGGATGCAACAAGGAAGCAGAATGCAGCACACAGCAAGTGGGGACGCAAGAGTGACAACTAGGGGACCAGTGTTTTGACTGGCTCCGAGTCGATATGTTGATGCGTAGTACAGAAAGTGTATTATGTTGTACTTGTATGTAGGTCTCTTTGATGCGAGCTTGTTCTTCTTTGTCGGTCGAGTCTGTGGAGCTCGGATGCAAGTTCCTGTCGCAGCCACTTTTTTTGTTTTTGTTTCGATCTTCAGAATGAGGGAAGTCAACGCTTATGATTCCTTAGAATGTGGGCCAACGTTCATCATCAAATACCGTGTCTCTTGTGACGACATTCTCCTCGCTTTCTCTGGGCCGCGCCACAAACTTCTGAAAGTCGCGATGCTAGTAATGGGTCGGAGACGCGCCAAGTCGTTTAGTGATACCTCTGATGAGTCTCGTTCGTTGATAACCAGTTTCTACTATGAGGCGGGTCGTCCGGCTTGAGTGCGGTGGACGTTCTTGTGATTGTACATGGGTAGTTCGAATGATTCCATGTCGAGTCGGAAATCAGACTGTCCAATGAGATGACCAAGAGTATGTTCAAGTTGGTGGGGGCTGTTGCGTGCTTACAGCTCACTGTGTTGCATATGAACCACGAGAAAACCGTAACCTCCTCAACGTCGTCCGACCTTGACATGGCCACAGTGCGTGTTTGATATGTGCACGATTTGGTTTCAGACTTGTGTTATCACAACAAAGCCTCCCTAGTTACGGCCGTGGTACGGGGTGGTCAGATGACTTGAGGGATCCAAAGCCTCTGAGGCTGTTCGAGAAGTTGCATAGATGGCCCTGGTCACCAGTCATAGGATAATTTGGTAACAGGTGCCTATGGTTATATATTAGTGAAACGATTCTACAATTCGATGGTCATCGTCGTTCGCCACACACGGTTCTGATGAAGCTGAAGTACGGCAGACGATGAGCGATACTAGAAACTGGAAACAGTGTGGTTTCGAGTCAATGGGAAACATCACAGATACGCAGGACCTAAGTAACCCTCCCGCGAGGGAGCTGTAGCGATGGAAGAACTTTTGAGAAGCGCATCATGTGGGTGCATTCATCCCACCAGGGTTCTACACCACAGGCATTAATTTGAAAAGGTGGTACTCCTGGGGAAAGAGACTCTTGGTGCAATGCGGAGGGAGGTGACGTAGGAGGTCAAGAATATATTATATGACCAGGGTTTTTAGGTATGCACGCCAGGAACGTTGGCGGAGGGCACCGTAGGGTTGATAGGTCGCTCTGTATACAAACGCTGTTAAGGGAACATATCATAAAACGGACAGAGGAAGGGATACTAACCGGAAATTGATAAGAGGATGAATTCCTGCAGCAACCCTCGCAGCCATACCACCATTCCCATTCTCACCACCCAAAATTAAGCGGTAACCTGAAATCCAACATCCGCTCTCCAACTCCCTCGATACTCGCCGACTTTCCAAAATTATACAAACCCGTCTCAAGGTCATTCTTCATCGCGCCTTCACCGCGCATCATCTTGTTCACCGGAACTGCTGTGTCCTTGTAATAACGCGTCAGTAAATGATAAACGAGAACCACTGTTGGAGGGGATAATCCGGATAAAGGAAAAAAGAAAACACACCCAATGTGATCATTACTGCTTAGCTTATCCTAATCCAGTACCGTAAGTTGGACGTCAAAGCTCGTCTCATACCGGCATACGTGGAACAGCAGGTTTTCGTCAAACACAGGATTGAGAGTGACGGATCAACACGTGTGCGGAGGACTTTCTTTCCAAAGCTGATCACGACGAGGGGGTCCATGTCCCATCCCGTGGGTCACTGTTTGGAGAAAGGGAGATTAGCGGTCGTTTTGGTATGAAGATTGTGAAAAAATGGAAGGAAGGTTGAAGAAAGAAGGAATTGAAAAAACACCTATTCCTCAACTTTGGCAGATCCTCTACCCTCTGAATCTCCAGCATCTCAATCCCCACAATATCCTTCCCAGCTTCCAAACCACATCCTTCCCCACCAGGCCCAGGTGACGGGCCCATCCCTCCCCAACACATATTCCGATTCTTCAACCTTCTCCTTTTTCTCACCGCCTTCTGAATCTGCGGGAGCAAGAGCAGGAGTACCGGGTAGCAATTGTAACGGGGTCTATCACTGGTACAGCAGGAGGAATTGTTCCGCGGGGCATGCTCAGGGCCAACCCTGACATAGACGAAAATGAGGAAGAGGTGGATGAAGTGGAGGTGAGTGAAGAAAGTCGTTTCGGGAGTGGAATTTTTGGGAGCGTCATTTTGAATCCTGGGAAAAAAGGGATTTTCATTGTTGGTGTTGAAGATGAAGGAGGTAGGAGTGGCTAAACTGGATGTGGGTGTCTTTTGAGGCCTTGGGTAGGTGTTGCGGGTGGGGACGGTTGGACCGTGAGTTGGGGTGGGGGGCCGGCCCGGGGTTTTTGTGGTCGTGCTTGCGTATTCGGGCCAGAAGTAGGTTCAGGGATGGGGTTAAGGAACGAAGGAGGGAAGGTGTCCGCGTTTTCGTATTCGGACTCGCCATCGGATTCAACGGATCCAGAGTCGGATGAGAGTCCGCCGTCGTCTTGCAGTTCGATGGCTTTGCCGTTTGTATTTGATGAGTGGACTGTACGCCTTGGACGTTTTAATTACTTTGAGGATTGTGATTTCAGAAGCTGGGGACTTACGGGGGGAGCAGAGACAAGAGAAGGACGCGAGCGGAGGCGTGATGAAACCCAGCTTGTTTTGAGCAGCACCCGTGGCACGAGTAGATACCAAAACACCTCGATCTTTCCTTTTCCTCTGGGATGCCAATCATCGAACTGCAGCCTCACCGAGATAATCCTTTCCAAGTATATCCCAGTTCTTGTCCCAGACTACTAGTTCTAGCGCCACAAACCGATCCGCGAGACTTTGATGGATAGGAAAGCAAAGGTGGCATCCTCTGCAGCATACGTGGGGTTACAAGTACGTTTGGTAACAGGGGTGTGTTGAGAACAGAAACGACGATGAGGGGTCGCTTGAGCCGTTGCGATCTTTAGCAAGGAGGGTTGTACAAGAGACGACTTGAAGACGGAGGAGGTGGGTGAGTGGGAGCGTGAGGTTTGCGGGAAGCAGCGAGAGGAATTGAAGGCCATGTAGAACTTCAATATATAGTTCGGCAATCTCGACTACTTTCAAATTACGGTACTGTAGTCCCTCGCTCTGATTTATCTGGAGTCAGTAGCCAACTTTTCGTTTATCTTGCTTTCGCGACACTCAGTTCATTACTTCAGTAGAGCGGATTTCTTTCGTCTCCATTCCTCGTCTCGTCTATCTTGATCATGTCCTCATCGTTTACTTAGCAGTGGAAAGACATGTTCCGTTTCGGCAGCAGTGCTGCAAATATAGTTGGTCCTATTCTGAATGCCTCATGTGCACATTGATCATTTTAGATTTCAGACTCTTGTGTTCTCCAGATCGAGCTACCGTGCACCCATGAACGGGTCGCCTAACAGAGGGCTGGTTTGGGATGACCTAAGGGTATCATCAGTGCCTTGTGCCGCTGTATTGATTGTAAACACGTACTGTGAAGGTGCCGCCGGACTTTGGAATTGGACCATACAACATCGCCCTCTCTGGGGCCCTATCACTTTCGAGAGCTCGGCTTTGCCCCAGGGATCGGCTTCCTCGACTGTTTCAACAATTTTGGGGAATGCGGTGCGAGTCCGCTTTTTCTTCGCTAGCACCCTATAGAACTCCATGCCGACTAGGACGTCATTTCCCTTATCTCTCTCTATGCAATCTTGGGCGGTCGTCTGGTCCTTGTCCCTTGTAATAGGCAACTCTGAACGCTGCCGGAAATTTCCTGTACATCTAAGAAAGACAGCCGGGAAAGAATTTAGTGATTGGGTCTGGTGATCTGGATATATGATGTTCAGCATACTGTGGATGAAATCTGGCCGCTGTTCGAATGGCGGCCGCGCTTTCAAAGGCTGCCACGTTGACCGTCCGCTGAAACAAACTTTGGTAAATTTCAGAGTCGCGTGCAGCTATGCGAGAAAGCTTACGATGGCAACCGCACACGTCGCAAGTAACAGCAGAAGACCTGCATATACAAACTGAGGAAGGAACATTGCTGGCTAAATGCAGCAATCAGGATCGAATGGAAAGCGTTGTCTGGCAACTACTCCGAGAGAGTTCTGTGGAAAGGATGTTGTTTGCTGACCAGCAGCTGGAATTGGGGGAGATCGAGAACATTTCAGCATGGGCATTATATGCTGTAGGACTGGCATGATGGCGGTCGCTTGCAACTTACATAATGATTGATATAATTTTTCAAGTGATATATTGCAGGATTTGAGAGCTCAAAATATTGATATTATATTGATGTGTTTGAGAACTCACTTTTATAGTAATGTAAATCTATTAGTAGCAGTCAAACATCAAAATTCAATGGCGATTGAGTCATCAGGAAATTGAGAGGAAATTGGGGCTGTGGTGCAGTGTCTGGGACAAATTAAGTACCATATATGGTAAGATATACCTCATCCAATAGCGAGGGCATTTGTTCGTTTCTCACGGGCGTATGAATAGGTCAAACGGCGCCCCCAACAACCCAAAGGGCTAGTCGGAGGCGCCCAATTCAGTTCGTATTCACGAGGTACACCGTACATAATGAACTAGTGGTGGGACTGGTGGGAGATAAAAAAATATACAGTCGAGTGATCGATAGAAATGATGCTAGGAGAGTGTGAGGGTCAGAGAGAACAATGATAAGTAAAAGAACCTTTACCTAGGAGAGTGTGAGAGGCAGAGAGAGTCTGAGACAAACGAATCTCTGCGGCTCACACTTCTCGCTAGGTATAGGGGATGAAACATCATGTGAGTCCAAGTGATGGAATGAAAGTTCAGCGTGAACTTTCGGGCGCGCGGCGCTGGATGAAGCTCAAGCGTGAGACCTCGTGTGCATGCGGTGCAGTGTATGGGCGTAAGCGTCGCCACAGCATCCCGCTCGCTATTGGACTTGCGTAAACGGCCTTTAAACTCGATCAAATACGACCACTTGTGACATCTGTGACATACCATGTGATGTACTC
>QFEU01009167.1:0-23963 GCA_003316345.1 Tricholoma terreum
CAACGATCCCATTGAGCCCGCGAAACTATCAGTAGATATGCCCTGTGATAATGATGGCGACGGTAGTAATCTGTGCGTGTGCAGCCTAATTGCTAAGGCCCCTTTCGGAAACGCAAGTAGAGTAGAAGTAGGTTGGGTTAGAGTAAGTCGGCTGTTGTTGCTGTTGAATAGTCACAAAGCTGTCACAAATTAAGTTAACCGCAAACGTAGATAGCATTTGGTTACCCGACCGGCGTTGACATCGGAGCTTCAACAACAACGAGCTTATGAAACCATGCCTTCGGCACGGCACTCGCTTACGCTCAGCCATGCCTCTGGCATGGCTTCAGCTCGTTGGGGGGCTTGCCCCCCAAACCCCCTGCTTTAATCCTACTACTCTTTAGTTCTGAGAATGTTAATGTTATAGCACTCATAGTTCTATATCCTTTTTTATATCTCATAACCTTCCAGCTATCTGCAACACTGTAGGCCACCCCCAAAAAATCATTTGTCTGCCTATATTTGTACAAACATCCATTTTGGGCAAGGCTCACACATACAGATTAGACCTGAGGGTGGTCATTTGTACTAGAGTATTAGTTGCTATTCTATTCTGTTATCACTGGCATAATGTCGAACTTCTGCTACATCTCAGAGGATCAAAAGAAGCTCATCATGATCATGTCTGCCCGCATGCAAAACAAGGACATAGCAGTGGCGACAGGGATTAGTGAACGTGCTATCCGTCGAGTTATCAAATTGTGGAAGGAGACTGGAATGGTGATACAACATCCTTTGGAGCCAGAGAGGCCTCGCAGTTTGACATCTCTTGAGATAACTGTAAGCTTACTGTGCTCAATATTCTGGGGATCGCAAATAATAATAGTACTGTACATAGTAAAGCCTTATCGAGCAGTGACCAGATATCTATGTACATGAGATGTCATAGGCTTTATTTCTAGCATACAATGTTGAAGTGCATGACACCACAATCACACATGCTCTCTATCACCAGGGTTTTGTACAGAAGAAGGCAAGGTTCACCTTTATTTCATGTAAAGAAGATATGCAATGGTCTGCAACCAGTAGATTACACAACCCATGAGAGAGCAAGATGAGGAACTGAGAAATCTCTATCAAGCAGACATTGGTGAACACTACCCACCACATACTCTCATGTTTGTGGATGACTCAGCATGCAATCAACTCACAGGAAACTTGACCAAAGGTTGGGCACCAATTGGACAAAGGACTTGCCAACATGATTACTTTGTCCGTGGACAGCAGTATTCTATCCTCCCTGCTATCTCCTTGGATGGGGTTCTCCATCTTGACATCATGATGCATTCATGGACTGCAGAAGAGTTTCAGCAATTTGTTGACATGCTACTTGACAATATGAATCTCTATCCAGAGAAGAATTCAGTCCTTGTAATAGACAACGCAAGTGCTCACCATTTTGATGGGCTATGTGAAATGGTAGAAGGACGGTGAGTTTTCTGATGCAATGTACTGCAACTTTTTCATTATGAGCTTGCTTCACAATGTAGGGGTATGCATCTTCATTATCTCCAACCTTACTCACCAGACTTCAGCCCAATAGAGGAAGGGTTTTCTTCAATGAAGGCTTGGATTTGAAGCAACCGGGATTATGTGTTGGGTGAGCTTACAGGGGAATATACCTGTGATCCAATGAGAATGTTATGAAGTGCAGTTTTTGAGTCAATGACTACTGATAAAATAATTGGATGGTACAGAGATTGTGGCTACATTGTATAAAACTAAATCTCATCTGATTGGAAGTTTTCTTTGTCTGACAAATTTGCCTTCTTCACAGCTCTTTTCTTTTGAACTATAGCATTTTTGACACCACAAAGAAATGGTCCCACTGCAGCTTCTACCATCCCAAGACCAACATAATAATCCTTCTCAAAGTCAGAAGCACTATTTGCATAGATGATACCCTTTGCAGCAAGTGTTGATTCATACTGAGGATAGTTCAGCTTCCGCAGTTTCTGGTGAAGATCATGAAGAATATCAGTAAGAGGAATAGATTCAGCTTCACTGTCAGATTCATCTGAAGGAGGCATTGAAAGGTGCCATTTCCTACTGCTTGATGGACTGATATCTTGTGGTGAAGCATTTGACCCAACATGGATATGGATTGGAGAGAGTGCAGGGGCCTGGAGTGTGTTGGACTTGGCACGATGTGTGCAGCTAGGGCTGATTTTGTGGTTCAAACTGTTGAGAAAAAGTGTTTCTGGTGGAATAACACAGTCCTGGTCTGCTTCATTGTCATGCTAAATTTAGCAGCCATCAGAAAAAAATCAACACAAGGTTAGGCATGACACAACACACAATTTTTCTTGTCCAGAGAGTACTTTCCCCCAGCCCAAGTGCAACATGTTCTCCTGGAGTGTTGGACATAGCACCAACAATTTGGACCCCCATGTTCAGCACAGCAATGTTTCTCCTTCACCAAACATAGTTCTTTAGCATAGGCGAAATCCATAATCTGGTTTCCATCAGTCTTCTTGCTCTTTGATGTTTCAACAGGTGCAAGATTCTATTGTAGAGATATTAGAGTATCCAGTTATTAGATAGCAACGGGTGACTCACAAGATGAATAATGTCCATCTAGACAGGCTTTGTGGTGAGCCAGGGGGACCTCGGTAGATCACATGGTGCAATGAGTACAAATAACGTATAATTGCGAGTGTATGTGATACAGGTTAAGGTTTGGCTACTGTACAAATTAGGAAGGAGCCGGTTTTATAGGAACCGGCTCTGTCTAAATATAATAGATACAAACATAATCCCCCCGGGGTCGGTGGGGATCACTACACTCTCCCCCTTTAGCTTCACCTATGGGTGAAGGTACAAGAAGGAAATAAACATTGAACTTGAATGTTCAAGGTAATAGGAATTGGAACTGAGTAACACCCCGGAAACTCAGTAAGGAAAACACTACTTGACCCTGCAGGTAGTGTTATATAGTTGGAGCATCCTAGCTCCCAGAAGAAACAACCTGGTGAATACTTGGAGACACCAGTTAGCACGATGAAGCACATTTGTTTCTGTAATGCATGACTTGCATCATGTGTTGCAACTTGATGCATGTGCATCAAGTCTGACTGTCGTGTTAATAATACGGCCACCTTGTGGTCATCAGAATGATTAGTACATGTCGTTGAACATGTACGGCAGTGTATATAATGTAAGTAGTTCATTAGAACTACCAATGATACACATGTTGAATGTGTTCGATGTTGCGACATGTGATGTGAGTCACATGTTTCAACTTGATGGGCAACCATCAAGTCTTGCTCAATCCCTACTGGTGAACGATGTGTCCATCGTTCACCTTCCTTCCTTGGGGTGTAGCTCACCCCGAGTTTCTCGCAAACTCGCTCCAGCCTCACATGGTAATTTGGAGCAGTGGTGACCGTACAAGGTGAGTCCAGCCATGCACCTGGGTCCAGAATAAACATTAACAAAGTATTTGACTTTGTTTTAGCACTAACGTTCAAATCCGAACGTTCTTCATCTACTGCACCATTGTGATGCACCCTCAAAACTTCAAGAGGACAGTAATACAGTTCCCTGGGAAGACATGGCCGTGCTGAGGATACGGTCATTTTGGGGCTGTAGGAGTGGTCGTACCGCACTTCTGAGTGCAGTTGGTCTCAGCTACAGGTGAGTCCGTCACCTGTGGGTGTGGGGACAGTGCCAGGGGCACTGTCCGATGTTTACTAATGTTTTCATTTACAGAACAACGTGATATGCATACGAACGCCCAATGACGTTCGGTTTGACCTTCTTCACCTACTCCATCACTATGGCATGGCCTTGATGTTTCAGCTGGAAGGGAACGCGGCTCGATCCGGAGTTGCACTTGCATTGTGGGTACAGCCATTTGGCATCTGTAGGAATAGTCATAATGCATCCTTTGGGATGCGTTTGCATCTGAACTCAACACCAACGTGTTGGGTGCACCTAGTCCCTCATGTATGAACGTCCAATGTCATTCGTTGCTCTTCAGTGTGCAAGGATCCGAACTTGACGCCAATTTGTCGGATACACACTGCTGCTCACGTATGAACATCCAACGATGTTCGTTCCTTCTGTGGAAACTCCCTCTCTTTCTGCCTTGACACCGGGTCGAGGCATTTGCCAGCCCAATGCGTACATCCTTGCGATGTGCATATTTTCTCAGATCAACTGGATGATGACCAACAGCATCATCGTCATGCAAACCGTCAAGATGACGGCAAGGCAGTTCCTCGCGGAATTGTTGGTGGGACAATGATACGGCCAATTGGGGGCCGTATGTGGACCAGGAATGCATTTTTGAAGCGGAGGCTTTGGGGCATCCAGTATGCAGTTCATTTGAACTGCAGGAGGTAGTGCTGGGGGCGCTACACATTGTTTACTGACCTTTTCATTCATAGAACAACATGTTTGGTTGTTCTTCAGGTCTGGTACTCGATGCAACTGTGTTGAGCTCATCTCTGTGTCTCAGTTTTCTGAACATGGACCCCTTCCAATCAGATGGATGAGCTCTGAGTCTCGTTCATCGATTACCACTAGTGCTTGGGGATCTGAACTCGATGTCAACACATTGAGTGCATCTTTCTGCTCGTGTATGAATGTCCATTGACATTCGTTCCCTCTGTGGACAGCCCCTCCCCTTCTGTCTCGACTCCAGGTTGAGACTTCCACTGGCCCAACATATTCATCTCTGTAATACAGTGTACCATTCCATGGTTCCAAATGATGTGAAGCGTCATTTGACTGGTCTGGGGGTTTTCGTGGCTGCTTGCAATGAATGTTGTCTTCATCGTTGTCATTTCGTTTAATGACAAAACTCATCGGTTTCTGTGGGCCCTGGCAGCCCACAGTTCTCTGCTCAGTCTCGACGACCTCGACTCTATGTTGGTCTTTTGTGGCTGTCTGACTTGTCTCGCCTCCTTGCTTGGGGGCGAGGTCAATATATGCGCGTTTTTTGACATGTAGTGGGGACTGGCTGGCCATTGAAACAGCAGGAATCCAGTGTCCATCACAAAACATAATCTGATGGTTGGGAATTCCTCGGTAGCTCAAGCCACCTGAGGATCTGGCCTGCTCTTTGAGCAGGCAAACGGTGGACTCAAGGGCATGGGTACTGCTCTCTCGGATGATCCATGTGGATTCACATAGATTGTAGTAGAAAAACTTATTCAGTAATTCATTATTATGTACTCCATACTTCATATAAGGAATACTAGCTCGCACTTCAGCAGTGCGAGCATGATTATGCATATGATGTCTATTGGCATTGTAATCTCTGGCCTCTACTGACAGGGGGTTATCCTGTGCCCAAGTGTTACCAGCTTGCACCTCAGCTGAGGTGCGAGAATGATGATAAAGGCCCGATGGAGCCATGTTGGGCATTTTTGGGCATCATAAAGGGTGATTAACGGCTCCGATGGGATGGATCAAGACTGCGGGGGTCTTGGAAATGAACTATAATGTGTTTTGGGCACGTTGTAGGGACGGATCTGATTGTTACATGGCGCGATGCAGAGTTGAGATGAAGGTGGGAAAAGATTCTGATGGAGACGAGAATAGCTGCATAAACGCACAGATATATGAGTTTGGGTACTCAAAAAAGTGTGGTGAGCCGGGGGACCTCATTAGATCACATGGTGCAACGAGTATGAATAACATATAATTGCGAGTGTATGTGATACAGGTTAAGGTTTGGCTACTGTACAAATTAGGAAGGAACCGGTTTTATAGGAACTGGCTCTGTCTAAATATAATAGATACAAACATGATCCCCCCGGGGTCGGTGGGGATTACTACAGGCTTGCAGCAACATGTGTTGCTCAGAAGCACACCTAAAACTTTGAAAGCTTTGTTGATATCATCATGAGTTTTGAGGCAGTGTGCAGGTGTTTTCTTTGGTTTGTCGTTGCTCTTCCATCCCGGTTCAGCTACCAAGGATCAAGATTCATGGTTGCATAAATCCATGAGAAGAAGTCATTGCGAGGAATGTGGGCAGGGAAGTTGACATCAGTGGTAACTTTGGGATTGACTGGGATCCACACAGTGATACACAGAACCATAAAATGGTCATTGCTAGAGGTTTGGATTATTCCACTATAAAGCAACATACCCATCTTTGGCTGGGGGCTGCATCTGCAGAAGTTGAGGATCAATCACACCATCACGGTCCTCCTCATCAGATAAATACTGGTCAACATCTGCACCAACACCTTGGTTCAGGAGCCTTGTAGCAACAGCAGCCACCACTTCTTCTGGTCATGGTTCAGGCATGGGGCCTGCACTGAGTAAATAGGCAGCTAGTTGGTAGTGTTGGGGATTGTTGAGATTCATGGTTGAGAATGCTGAAGAATGCTGGTCATGTTGAGGAGTTATATAGTTGATGTAGCTCCAATGCTGACCTTAGATTTAGTGAGTGTTGCTCTGTAGACAAACTAGAAGCCAAGATACATTCTAAATTATTAGTGAAAGTCACTAAATGCAGGTTGGGTCTAATCCATGGACACATCAGCCTTACCAACAGTGGATGTGTGTACAAATATAGGCAGACAAACAATTTTTTGGGGGTGGCCTATGGTTTTGCGGATAGCTGTCAAGTGTATCTTACACAATATCTAATCTCACTGCATAATACTAATATTGCTCTGCTATCAAGGTACTACAACAGACTGAACAGAGTTGCATTTCAAGATGTCCAGATTACTATTGCAAACCATGGACTCAATCAAAGGAAACTCAGAATTTTCCTGAGATATGATTGTTCTACTTGGGAGAGAGCTGAGAAATGTGATAAAACCAATTTCTTGAGTTGGCAACAATAACTGGAACAAAGGTATTCAGTATTTTCTGACTCAATGTTTGAAGGATGACTGTGAGCAAGTTCTAGTACAAATAAAGTCAACACACAAATAATAACCATGACATCTGTCATCCATGCGTTAAGTCAACTTTGTTCTGAACAAAATTCAAGAAGAAACACAACTTCAATGCCAAAAATCACTCAGCATGCAAGCCATTCAGCACCTCAGTAATGTCAGTTCTACTCCTGATGTTCCTAAGGTTGGAAGGAGGCCAATACAGGTCAAAGAATTGCAGAAGGATGCACATGTTAGTAACACTTTAGAAAGTCTGGGTACTGAGCATGTAGAAGGCTTCACAACATGTATTGAAGAACTTGAAGGTCTGAAAGGATGTGCAGATAGTAACACATTGCCAGAGGACATCTGGGTACTAAACACATAGAATGCTTTACAAACATGTATTGAAGAACTTGAAGCTGCACAAATATTAGGTATGAGCCAACAAACTTTCTGCAGATTGTACATTAGCTCTGGTTCTCTTGTATTGCTCACCATGTCAGATGAGGCTGTTACAAAACTCAGAGAAGAGAGAAACATGAAATTCATAGCCAGGAAATATTGTCCTGCTATCAAAGTATACATCAACCTTGGCCTAAGCCTCTGGCTCTCATCCCCAGCTACAAGAGCTCCAACCTCTGCCTTTGGCAGTTGGCCAGGTTCCTAGAAAATATGTCCCCAACCCCAGTTTTGTCTGCTGCAGCTGCATTTCAAACTCAGCTTGACATGTTCCACAGGTCCCCAGCTCTTCAGGGGCTCTACCTTTGGCACTTCCATTGTGTTGCTGATACCATCAGGGGCACTGCCCCCAACCCCAGCCCCCAACCCCAGTTCTGCCTGGCTGCTGCACAGCAGGCAATCAGCTGGCCATGGGATGACTGCACTTCAAACCCAGCCATATGATGTCAGATCCATCATTTCTGACACATATGACCAATTTTTACATCAGCGTTCCCACAAAATGGCTGTTGCGTTCTTTATAGATCCTGTGCCCCACCTGACAACTTTGTGTGGTCATTGTTGTGGACAACACTGCCACATCAACCCATGGTGTCAATCAGAGATGACTGCTGATAAACTTAAGATTAAATTCTGGGACTTTCTTTTCAATGTATGCATCATTGCACAAATATTATGTGCAATTAAGAAGTGCAACCCTCACAAAAGGTTTGTGGTCATTGCCATTGTTAAGGATGTGAATAGGGATGCATGCATGGTGCATGGTGTGAGTTTAATAATGCATTCAGGAGTATAATCTGAGTAAGTGGGTTGTCTTAGGTGGCAGTGAATGGGGAACAGGCAAGTGATATATTACACTATGTCATTTATGTACTGTATATATATTTTTCCACAAATGTCTTAGAGTCAGGTTGAACCCCGACTCTCTGCTTGCCAAGGTGTGACACTATGTACCTCTCAACATTCCCCCTTAAGCAGAGGACAGTTCCAGAGACTTAATATGTACAGTGGCCAACAAAACCATTCCAATGTTTTCAAACTTTTAAAAGTGTACTTGAATAAAATGAAATAAACTGTCATAAAATCTGAGAAAATTATGGAATATACCTTAACATCCTATCTGATCACTGCATAGCCACAAGATCATGTGACATTATTTAATAAGTAAATTTCATCATATACTCTAGTAACTCATTGGAACAGTTTTGTTGTACTGGTTTTTGAGTATAAATTAGTACTTGGTATAGCCACCTTTTGTTTTGACTATTGCAGCAAGTCTTTTAGGCATGCTTTCAATCAATTTCTGACACTCTTCCTTTGGTATCTTCTTCCATTCCACCTATACCCTCTCCCAAAGCTCTGTAACACTATTGGCTGGTTCCCATACTCTCTAAGCTTCTTTTTGAGATGATGCCAGAGATATTTTTATGGGATTGAGGTCAGGAGACTGTGCAGGCCACTTGAGGACAGTAATATGATTGTTTTCAAACCACTTCTTGGCCTTTTTGCTGGTTCGTTTGGGGTCATTGTCCTGCTGAAATACCATATCATCAGTATTTTTATCCCAAAGCTCTAGTATTTGCTAAAGCTCATCATCCATAATGCTGACATAAAGTTCAGCATCCATCTTTTCTTCAATCCTAGTAGCATATCCAACCCCATCCCATTCCATGCATTCCCACAACATCAAATTCCCTCCTCCAAACTTTACTGTTCTCTCAACAAGCCTATCACTCAGACCTTCATTACTATATTTCCACACATATTTTCTTCCATCTGATCCCAAATGATTAATTTTAGTCTCATATGACCATATGACCCTTTTCCAATCCTCAAGTGTCTACTCTGCATGCCACTCAGCAAACTCCAATTGTGCATGTTGGTGATGAGGTTTGAGTAGTGGACATTTCTTCTTGACTACAGATTTCATGCCATGTGATTTAAGATGTCGACAAAGGGTTTGGGAGGAGAAAGGGGTGTTGGTGATATCCTGAAGTATTGGTGCAGCTTCAGTAGCATTATCAACCTTTCTCATACAAGTAATCTGATGTGCATAGTCAACATTAGCTGTAGTAAGCTTCATAGGATGACCACCAATGATTTCTGAAGCTCAGGCTGGTGCTCAGAGTGAGTACAGCTGATGGTAGCAATACCATGACCAGTTTGATAAGAGATTTGTTGGACAGAAAGACCAGAATCAAGCACATTGAGAATGCGGAGTATTTGAGTGAATGATAGCTTCTGCATAATGAATTGGGGGGTAAGAATGAAGTTGCAAGAGATCCAGTCTCCTTAAATATATTGTATCACATAATATTGTTTACTTCTGTTTGTAATAATCAACAAAGTCATGTGATTTGCATAAATTTTATGCTCAAAAATCAGTGCAACAAAACTGTTCCAATGAGTCACTAGAGTATATGATGAAAATTTACTTATTGAATAATGTCACATGATTTTGTGGCTATGCAGGTGATCAGATAGGATGTTAAGATATATTCCATAATTTTCTCAGATTTTATAACAATTTATTTCATTTTATTCAAGTACATTTGTTAAAAGTTTGAAAACATTGGAACAGTTTTGTTGACCACTGTACATCTTGAGTCTTTTTGGACAGGGCTTTAGTAAATATATCTGCTGTTATTTTTGCCATTGGTAGATACTCAGTAACTATAGTTTTGTTACTGATTTGTTCACAGATATAGTGATGCTTAATATTAAAATGTTTAGTCCTCTTATGGTAATGCAGATTTTCAGCTATAGCTAGTGAGCCTAAATTATTGCTATATACCAAAGTTGGTTCTTTTTGTGAATAATCAATCTCAGTATATAAATTGCATACCCATGTGGCTTTGCATACTATGTCTGAAAGACATATATATTCAGTTTCAGTAGTAGATAAGAATACTATATTTTGCTTTTTAGATTCCCATGTGATCACACCTTCAGCAGAAGTAAATGCATAGCCAGATACTGATGTATGATCATAATTATTAGTGAAGCTGGCATCACAATGTCCAGTGAAATTATTTTGGCCAGTTATGCTATCAGATTCAGGCTTGGAATATATAATTCCAATATTTTTAGTGCCTTTTAAATATCTGAGTACATGTTTAGCAGCTGTCTAATGGCACATAGTAGTATTTGCTGTAAATGATGCAAGTCAATTAATGGCAAATGCTATATCTGGCTGTGTGCCTACTGTAGCATACATTAAAGATCCAGTTAGTGACGCATCATTATTACTATGGTTTCCAGCTTCTGGTTTGCCAGGTTCAAGCTTAATATTAGCATCCAGTGGGGTATAAACTGGACATGCATCTTGTAAATCATATTTAGCTAAGATCACTTCAATATAATTAGTTTGCATGATAGTAATTTTTCTATTTTCATAGTCTTGAGTAATCTCGATTTCTACCATTTTATTTGGTTCACCAAGGTCAGTTACCTTGAATGATTCTGAGATGTCACACTTGGCAATCTGCATATATTAATGGAGGTTGCAAATATTAATAGATCATCAACCCACATAATTATCAAGATCATTCTGTCTGGTGTTTTTAATATATAGACACATGTATTCGCTTGTACCTATGTTTCTCCAGTTTAATGTTAAGCTCGATATTCTGTTTGTGTCCTGAGTGTTTAAGCCCATATAATGTTTTGAGTAATTGCCATGCTTGATTGCTGCCATCACCATATTCTTCTGATTGTGTTATGTATATATACTCTTTGAGATTACCATTTAGGTATGTGCTCTTAACATCCATCTGTTGTATCTCCCAGTCTTTGACTGCAGCTAAAGCTAATAATACTCTTATAGTTTTGAGATGTACAATAGGGGAAAATATATCAATGCAATCCATTCCCGGTATTTGGGAATATCCTTTGGCCACTAATTGGGCTTTATATTTAGTTAATATTCCCAATTTGTTGTACTTTTGTACAAAGACCCATTTGTTTGTAATTATGTTGCATTTCTTAGGTAGATCTACTAGTGTCCAGGTCTTTCTGTAGTTTCATTGATCCAATTCAATATGTATGGCTTTTCCCATTCTGGCCAATCAGGCAATTCCCTAGCTTCAGTCAGTGACTGGGGATCTTCAGATGTGCAAGTAGGGTGTGGAGGTGATTAGCATAGTCTGATATTGATCACAAACTTCTGTAATGCGATTGTGAGTATCGGACGGAGGGTCGACAAGATATCAGGGGTCAGGAATAACACTTAAAGTAAGTTGAAGAACAGTGAAGATGACAATGATGAGTATGACAATATACAATATGATAGATGGGTCATGAAGGGGCATAAAGAAGTTTGCAAACATTCACAGAACTTTGGACTAAAACAAGAGTCGGTCTTTGAGTTAGACTCTTAGATCTGAGATGTTATGAGTAGAGACAATTTCTTGTTGCTACCAGGTAAATACCACAGACTTCTATATGTCTTTTACTGCTAAAGTGCTAAATGGGGAATAAGGTCATGAGACCATAAAACATATATCAAAATGTATCACAACAATAAAGAGTGGAGTCAAAGATGAAACAGGAGTATCATGAACCAAAATAAAACCAAACTGCTCTGTTGTTGTAATTTCAGAGACACCAAGTAGAACATGCCACAACTTCCAAGACACCATCATCTCTGCATGAATTTGTCTAAAACGGTCTCCGCAAGTGTGATAGCATACCTCAAGAGGGGTGGAAAACCATCAGAAGGTTGGTTCAAAGAGGGTGGAACATATGTGAACATGGCTAAAGTCATACAATGAAACACAATGTGATCTGAAGTAGTGCAATGTTGATCAGAGAATGGTCAGGGATGTGAAACCATGTTCGGATGATGTTCAGGCAACATGAAAGATCGAGGGAGATGCCATCGAGTGTCCAATGTGTGATGCTCTGGAGTTTATACTAACAGGTGGCCATATCACTGTATTCCATCCACAATCCACCCCATAAGCAGTGGCTCATGAGGCTGGGGGTGGGTGGTGTATCACATCTTCATCATCTTCCATCATCGTTCCATCACACTGCTGCCATTGTATTCCACCCACAATCCACCCCATGATCAGTGGCTTGTGAGGCTGAGGGTGGGTGGTGTATCATGTCTTTGTTGTCCCCCATCATTGTTCCACTATCGTATTCCACCCACGATCCACCCCATGAGCAGTGGCTCATGGGGCTGGGAACAGGTGAGTGGTGTATCACATCTTCAGCATCCCTCTGTACTCTTCTATCCTGTGTTGATCGTCTTATGCCCTGTGTAAATGGGGAGGAGGGGGGTTGGTGGCCATGGATGTGCATTGCGCATCCTTCATTATTTCCAGTCATCATCAGTAGAGTACAATCTAAAAATCAATAGAATACAATTAGTTAATTGATCAAATCCCATTAAAAACAAAAAACTTATCTATGGCCCAACCAACAGTTGCCATTGTTTGGGCCCGTATTCCATCCAGTGGGCTTGTTTGAAGATGGTGGTGATGGTGGAGAGGGCGTGGGAATAGTTGTGGCAGGTATGCACACAGTGGTGGTAGTGGTAAGGTGAAAGGAAGAGGAAGGGAGGCAGCTGTCATCGAAGGGAATGCCAGTCTGCAATATGATGTTGATGTTCAACATTCATCATGTGATGTGTTGAGGGTGGGCTGCAATCACTTAACACTTGCAAAATGCATACAGAACAACAAGATGAAATTTAGCTTGTTGTGGTATGAAACATTATCTGAGAGATTCCCTGGAACAAACATTAGAATATAAAATATAAACAGTCAATTCAATCTTTAATAAAGAAATTTACCTTAACTGTAATAATATGAAATTTCCATTCTATCTTAGGCTGAAAAACATATCATGTAATCCACACCAAGGATTGTAAAATGGGATTAAAATTCTGGCCTGAATTCAGCCATTCATTGGGTGAAAATCCATCATTTTAATATACTAAAAAATGCCCACTTTTAGGGGTTGAGATTTTATCTATTAAATCTGAGAATTAAATTACCATTATGAATTCAGTCATTCTTTGCATGAAAATCCTGCCTCTTGAAGTGCTGAGAAACTATTAGTTTATGATATTGACCATTCATCCATTAGAAGGATGAAAAATCAGAATGTGAAAATCAGCCATTTAAATATGGAAATACCATATTGAGCATTTAAGTGGATGAAAATTAGGTGCCATGGGGTCTATTGTGGTTATTCCATCCCCTTGCTATCTTCTCCTCATTCTGTCCTATCTCATCAGCTTCTGTGTTGTTGGGATGTGTTAAGCCAGAGCTTTAGCATGGGTGGCATTTAGGCTACAGAGGTGCCAGCAGTGACATGCTAGATTATGGAGGTTTGGGGGTAGATACCTGGTGGGCATTGCCCTGCAGAGGTCTCCTAGTGCCCCTTGTCCATCATCCATCCTCTGCCATCCTCTGTCATCCCACCTGCCAGCCACCCCACAAGCAGTGGCTCATGGGCATGGGTCATTTGGCATCATGATTGGGCCATGGTGCTGTTTCGGGGGTATGAAATCAACATAAGATCTAATTGAAAATAGTTGATTAGTTAAATAAAAACAAACAAAAAACCAAAACTTGCCTTGGGCCCAAATAAAAATAGATAACATTCAGGCCCTTATGAATCAGTTCTGAGATTCACATATCCTGGAGAGGGAGGTGGGTGTCATTTAAGGTGATTGATGTTGATGTGAGTGATGTTCAACACTCATAATGTGACTTGGAGGTGAGGGCCAATTCTGGCAGATATGAGTCCTTATATTCTATAATCTATAATCAAATAACACTAAATACATGCCAATATTTGGTAATGATCATGTATTCCACCTTCCAGAGTCAATACTATAATCTACATCATCAGCCAAGATCAGTAAGGCATCTGAAGGTCTGCAAACATCTGTGAAGATCTCAAAGTGTCTCAAAGTATCTTCAGAGGTATGCTATGATCTTCAGAGTCACAAATAAATGTTTGGACTCATACAAAGATATTCAGAAAGCTGTAAGAGCAACCTTCATTTGGAGTTGAGGCTCATACTAAGTAGAGAGATCCAAAGTATATATATGAGTGGAATTCATTCCAAATAAGCTAATTATGAACCTAAGTAGGGAGATCCAAAGAGAAACTTTCAAGCGGTGGATCTACACTTATGTATCCTTTTACATGAAGCATTAGAGGCATCCAAATAGTTGAACAGGTTTTGAAGATATGAAGTAAGATGTGAAGTGAGTTTGTGAACATGCAAAAGGTTCAATAGGTGTTCAGATGTCCAATCATATAAAGGGGCCATAGGATGGTCCTCTATAGTATGGCTGTGATACCCTGGGAAACCCCAGACAGAATCAATATACAAAGTGAACAGATGGTCTCTGGGCTGATGGGGATTATCCAGAAATAATGGGCCTGTAAAGGCAATCTTATGTTCCAAACTTGGTTTTATACTAACAAGGGAAATCCAAAGAGAATACCCTAAGGGTCTCTTGGTTATGCAGCCACACTTACATGCATAATGAGGCACCATGTTTTTACAGCTATTAGCACTGTGAACCTGGTGTGGTATCAATTTCAGCCATTTAAATGCTAAAATGTGAATTTTCTCACATAAATGGCTGAATTGAGAGTGGATGAAGTTGGGATGAATTTTCATCCCATATATTTCAGCCATCCAAGGGATGGAGTTCATATGTATTACCTTACAAAATTTTCTTAATCTAATTGGATGAAATTTCATTTTATATAGGTATAAAATACAGGGAATGATTTTAATCCAAGCTGAGGATATGGATTTTCAACCATCTAACATATAAATTCTCATCAACCCTTTCAACTGTTTATAGGATAATATTTCATTTTATAAAGAGATGAAATATAGGGGATGATTTTAATCCAAGATGAGGGTATGGATTTTAATCCAAGATGAGGGTATGGATTTTCAACCATCTAACATATGAATCTTTTCAACAATTTATGGGATAATATTTCCTGCCTTAAAGGTGTGGATTAGAGGGTGTATTTTTGGCCTAAGATAGAATAGAAATTTCATACCATTTTGAGGTGCTTTTAGTAAATAAATTTCTACTACTAAAGATTGAATTGACTGTTTATATGTCATACCATAACAGGCTAAATTTTATCTTGTTGCTTTGTATGCATTTTGCAAGATTTAAGTCATTTCAGCCCACCTTCAACACATCACATGATCAATGTTGAACATCAATGTCCTGTCACATCAAGTTGAATGATCAACCACCATTGTCAATGCATGCAATCTCTGTGGGTCTCATAGTATAGATGCATGGGGGGCCATAAGATTCTCACATATTCAGGTAGCCTCAAGGCAGATAATGGAACCAAATAGTCAAAGTGGGTCATGAACCTGTTTTGCAAGAGTTCAGATGTCTTGAAGATTGTTCAAGATATTCATGAGATGTGTTCATGTATTCATAAGTTGATGAGCAGGTTTGTGAGGTCATTTGCAAGTGTGGTAATGGAAGTTCACAAAGTTGGTTGTTCATGAGTTTGTGAACTCAAACTTTGTCATGGCTTCTTTGAATATATCCTTGGGGCATTCCTCTTACAGGGTCTGCATCCAAATAGGATACAAAGGTGTTCTGAAGATGGCAAAAGTTGCATGATGATGGTTTGAGCCTTGTTCGAGAAGCCCAAACAATTGTTAAAGGATCTCAAATGTGCAGATCGTTTGCATATTTGCAAAGTGATATTTGAATATGGTCAAATGTTTTTATAGAATTCCATCAAATGTTCTCCTTATATAATGCCAAATATCTGTAAATATCTCCTAATGATAGACCAATAGTATATTTTCATTTTTATGAATTAAATCATGCAAATTGGATGAAAATGGAAGGAGATATGATGGGCCAATAATATATCTTTTTGTTTCAAGTTAAATAAATCAGATTGGACAAGAATTGAACAAGATGCAATATTTTGATAATTTAACAAAATAAAGATAAACAACCTTTATCAACCCAAGCTACAAACTGTTCCACAAGTTAAATAAACTCAATTGAGCAAAAACTGGCAATGATATAGTCTTTTTGATCTAGAAACAAACAATGCCAAATACCTGTAAATATTTTCTGATGATAGACCAATAGTATATTTTTCATGTGTAAGTTAAATCATGCAAATTGGATGAAAACTAAAGAAGATACCATATTTTGCCATGACAACAATGCAAAACAATGCCAAACACTCACCCAATAATTGGCCAATAATGTATCTTCTGATTCCAAGTTAAATAAAACACATTGGCCAAGAATTGAGCAAGATACTGTATTTTGATAATCTAACAAACAAATTTAAACAACCTTTGTCAGCACAGTGTAAAGTGCCCAAGCTACATACCCTTCCACAAGTTGGATAAGCTCAATTGAGTAAAAACTGGCACTGATATAGTCTTTTGATTTATAAGTAAACAATGGCAAATGCTCACCCAATGATTGACCAATAATGTACTTCCTATCTGTAGTTAAATAAACCTAATTGGATGAAAACTGGAGGAGTTACCATATTTAGCCACTTTCCCAGTAGCAGACAACCAAAGCCCATTTGTTTGCTAACAGGGGAAAATTTTGGCCTAAAACTGATCTCAAATTTGAACTCACAGCCCTTAATAATGCTTGAAAAAGGCCTCAGCTTAATTTTCCCACGGGTTTTGAGGGGCAGCCAAATTTTTGGGCAAAAGTTACACTATATATGGGCTCGCGCACTCACTGATTTACTGCTTGGATCGTACTTCAAGTGCCTTCATTGCACTCTTGGAGACTCATCTGTGACTTCTCTACTTGTGTACAGCCCATGCTGCATGCAGCCTCACCTGATCCTTGTTGTCCTCCTCCAAATCAGATACATTACCATCAGAGCTTGGAGCTCTGGATCTGGGTGGAGTGGATTGTGGGGTTGACTTAGAGAAGGCAGGGGACTGTCTGGATTGATTTCTGAGACCAGAGATGTTGGGTGTGGGCTGAGATTTCTTCAAGGGTCAATCTCTAGCCATGAGTGTGGGATGGAACTTCGAGATTTTTTTATATAGTCCCATTCATGTTCATCAATCTTTTTCAACATCCTGAGATGTAAGTCATCAAAAGCAATCAATTAGTGAATTGTCCATGATTTTTAGTGCTAGAATAGGGATACGGCCAAATTTCTTGGGGTCAAAATCTAAGTTTGTCAGTTTTGCATGATTGGCTCATGCAGATCTTATCATTGCCATCTAAAATACTGTATTTTGACATTTAGAACTCATCTGGATTTTTGCAGCATTCCAAAAAATTCGTCAAGAAAATAAGCAGGCTTTGGTTGTCTGCTACTGTAGTTAAATAAGCCTAATTCGATAAAAACTAAAGGAGTTACCATATTTAGCCATATTAACAATGCTAAACAATGCCAAATACTCACTCCATGATTCACCAATAACTTGAATGTACTTTCCCATCTCTAGTTAAATGAACCTAATCAGATAGAATATGAGTGAGATACAAGATATTGATTTCAGATGTGCCAAAAAAAGCATGCACTAAAGCAGTCATGTGCACCAAATATCATTAAGTTTAAAGCCCGTTTACACAAGTCCAATGGCAAGTGGTATGCTGTGGCGATGCTTATACCACACACTGCACTGCGTGCACACAAGGTCTCACGCTGTTGTAGAGCCTCGAGCCTTGCTCGTAGACTCTATAGTCAAGTATAATTCATGTGAAGTTTATTATTGACGCGTCCTCATGACAGGTGACCTACCATCACGCGTCCAAATTCTGTGTTTTTTGATTGCTTTGTTTATCGTTTGCTTTCTCTTTCAACTGTCATCTGGTTAACATCCATGTGGCTAATCAGTCTAGGGTTCTTGACAGGTTTCCTGGTTGTTGACTTGTTACCTGTGAAGTCCTCTCCTGACAAGCACGGACCGACCTGCTGAGGAAGATTGATCAGATGGGCTAGATTTGGGGACTCGGACTATGGACGATTATTACAACAATTATATTTTGACGTTTCACAGGCTTATCTTTTCATTTTGCATGCCTTTCTCTACCATGCGGGTGTTTCCTCAGGATTCGGGATGTTGGAAAGTAGGGTTGAGTGCCACAGTCTGGAGGGTACCGCGTTTGAAGGGGGCGAGCAACGGACGTCAATAGTATCCACAGGCTCGTGTTGAACTCCCCGAGGCATTGTCCAGTGTTCAGTCTCCCGATTAGCATTCGCATGTCGACGTTTTTGCATGTTCTTCCCAAACTTCTTGTTATCACATGTTTTTGAGTTTCTTCTCGTTTTTATTAGTTTAAATTGCTGTCGACCGGACTGGCCAATGCGAGAGTACACATGTGGCCGGTGATTCTTGCTTCTTTGTATTTAGGTGTCCTGCCACCAAACGAATGCAGCATTCCCTCGAGACTCATTTCCCCCCCCCCTCTCAAACACTTCAAGATCGATCACTACAAGAGTGGTCTAAGTTCTCTGCATGATAAGGTGTAGTACATGAGATTTTATCCCCCTAAGTTGAATATCCGTTATTCAGGCCCCACGATGACCCTCTCTTGTCAGCACAAATAGCTTGTTCGTTACCCTACAAACATATACAGTGCTTTCCGACTTGTTCAGTCGCCACCTAGTAGACCCGATCTTTCCCAACTCTCGCAAGGTTGACAACACCTCGTGTTTCCTCAAACTGATCACTCACGGCCACGACAAGTTCGTGTCCCCTCCTGAAGTGGTCTTCCTTCTGTTTTCTACTCCTCTCGTATCACAGCCCCGGAGATTCGACGACCCGAACTAGAACTTTCAGAGACTGGCGTTAATCTTCAACAGTGCTTGAGCCTCCTCCAGCACCGCATGCCTGAAAGTTTATGCTGAACTCTCTTTCTCCATCACTTGGACACACATGATGTTTCACCCCCTATTCCTAGTGAGAAGTGTGGGATGCAGAGAGTTTGTTGTCTCAAATCCTCTCTGCCTCTCACGCTCTCCTAGATCAGGGTTTTTCTACCTTTTATCTTTCTCCCTGACTCTCACACTCTTGTAGTGTCTTTTCTTTTGATCACTCGCTCATGTATTTTTGATCTATAAAGTTTATACATTGTTTCTACTCATGTCAAGCAATGGGCATGCCTTCTATTTCAGACGATGCATTATTCCTGCAGGAGGCCAAACAGCTGCCAGACATGCTACTGGAGGGAGCAATTCAGACAACCCATCCACGCAAACCCTCATGCTTGCAGTTGCCTCTGGAAATGAGAATCAGGGATCCGGAGGGGACCCAAGTAATCAGCCAATGCAAGGTTTCACTGCTGGAATGACTCAGCAACTCGATGAGCCTCCAGCCATATGAGGACAAGATGAGCGTGAACCCTCCTCTGGGCTTCGAGGACTTGAACGAGGAGAACTCTTCAGGGCCAATGTTGTTTCAAAGTTGGACGACCTCATCCAGAATTTCAGACAGGAAAGGGCATTGCAAATGGAAACCCTATACCAGATCTTATGCACCTTACATGAAGCCGGACTTGAGGAATCAGCCAGGCACACTTCCCTTGAAAAATACACCCTGTATGCATAAGCCAGCCAAGTAGCAGTAGAGTAGTTATCCAGTCAATGCACATGGGTCAGCCAAGTAGTAGTAAAGTAATTAATTATCCAGTCAATGTACATGGATTGACTGAGTAGCAGTAAAGTAATTACCAAGTCAATGTACATGAGTCAGCTGAGTATCAGTAAAGTAATTATTCAGCCAATCCACATGGGTTGGCCGATCATAGGAAAACTAACTATCACCTCATTAGGGACAACCTGGCCAAGCCTCATTAAACCATGATCTTTATTCAATATTTATGGGGCGGCCAACTGCACTAAAACTAGATATCTATTGCTTGGCCAACTCATATGTATTGACTGGGTAATTACTTTACTGATGCTCAGCTGATCCATGTACTTTGGCTGAATAATTAATTTTCTGCTACTCAGCTAACTCATTTGTATCACATTGAGTTTCTGTGGCAACATTGTGTGTTTGGCCAAGTCATGTTTAACAAGTTGTAGTACTATATAAACAAACACTTGGCCAACCCATTTATCTTGTATACATACACAGTGCCCAGCCAAGATGTTCATATCAAGGTCCTTGACCAATCATTCCTGCCATTGTTGATGGCCCAAATGCACCATCGGGCTCATTGTCTCTCATGGTTTAAGTCACTGAACTAGCTGTTTCTGTTATAAGAAGCAGATACTCTAGGTCAGTTAATTATTTACTGTTTCCTATAATATAAGGCATGTTTACAACATATTATAGTGTTGTTTTAAAAGCCTGAAGAGATGAGATGTTCCAGAGATATTACACATGCTGGGATTTTGGAGGAGTCTTGGTCAGTTTACCTCTGTCTTTTGTGATTGAAGGATCATTTACAATGTATTCTAGTCAAATTTGGACGACCTGAAGAGACAACAGTCATACATGCTCCCATTCTCAAGCTATTTTACATATTCTATTTTCTATGATCTCAGGTTTATTTACAGTCTATTCTACTACTAGTTGAAGAATATGTACAGATGAGAGCCAATTTTCATTGTTTTGAATGAGCTAGCTTACCTCAAGCTGGCTCAAGCTGCAGCTAAGCTGGATCCATTGGCTTGGCTTGGCTTCAATTTTGGCTCAGCTATGGCTTGAACCAGCTACAAGTTGAAGCCACAGCAATACTACTGCCAAATCATTGAACATGAGCCAAAAAAATAGGGTTGTTCACAGTAGCCATTTTCAGGCCATTTTCAACTCATTTCAACTTCATTTTCAGATGTTTGGCAGAAGAATGATCAGAATGGACTAAAAAATGATGTGAAAAATGAAGCAAAAAATGGCTACTGTGAACATTCTGAACCACAAAAATCTGGAGAATGAAGTAAACATTCCGAGTTCTCTTTTTGAGAACAAGATTTGATGAGTATGGCTGGATGGATGTCTTATCCAATTTATCATTTCCACAGCAATTCCCTTTCATAGCTTGCTGTGCCTCTACCCCTTTTGGGTGCGTTCTGTACTAACAAGTGGCTTTCTTGTCCTTCGCAGTGCAGATAAGTTTGTATTTACCTACTTTGAAAGAGATTGTGTTATTGCACTCGCTTTCAGCTGTTTACTCATTACTTTTCTGCTCACACTTGAAGATGTTTCCCCCTCTCAGGTGTCTCATATTGTTATAATTGGGCTGTGGCCTATTTCTGTCTCTTTTCTTTTTGAGGTTTCAGGTGTTATTTTATGGTATTTATCTGTACAATCTCTCAGGATAAAGGCGAAATCATAAACAGATTTTAATTTGAAAAGACAGACCCCAGATACAACTTTTCAAATGTGTGTAAGTTTTGCACCTAATCATTTTACAGCCCATGTAAAACTGGATTCTGGTACATGGTTTCACAATGGGATAGTGACAGGTCAGACATCGTTATGGCAACCAATACAGCCCCAGCACTTGAGAACAGCTACAACAGCCATTGATAGCCTGATCCCTACCTTGTAGAGAACTCAGACCTGCCATGTGGAGCATTGGCCCACTAGTCCAAGGGAATTTTACCTATCTCTGGCAGTTTTCAGCACATTCAAACTCCACCTCAAAAAACTTTGTGAAATTATTATTATACTAAGTTCATTACTGTTGACACACCTATTTTCAAGTTCTTGTTAAACATTGAACATTGAATAGATTAAATATATTCCTTCATACTATTTCCAAAAATAACTATGAAAGAAAGGGACTTCCTCCCTGTTGCACTGACTCTTTCCATCTGCATTTTCTGTTCTGATCATCTGTATTGTCTCCCTCCTTGTCCCTGTTGTCCCATCTATGTAAGGTAGATCTTGTTCAGAATGAGTTTGATCATGTGAAATGTGTGACATTCTACCAACCCATAATTGGATCCAGCTTCATTACATTTTTGAAAATTGTGGTCCCACAGAGTTGTTATAGAGTACCATTACTGAAGATCTGGAACTTTAAAATTTCCAAAAATATTAAAATTGAGCAGCCATTAAGTTTGCGAGTGCTGAATGTGGATACTGTGACCATGTTGTCACCATGACCAGTTCTCACCTCAAGAAACCTAATGGAAGCTTCCACAGTCAAATTTTTCCTACTGTAAATACACCAGCAGCTAGACCTGTATGATTTAAATAACTCTGTGGGAGTGGATTTCTTAAAAATGTGTTGTGAAGAGCCTTCAGCAGAACTGTGTTCAAATGTCACACATTTCACGTGATCAAACTCACCCCGAACAAGATCTATCTTATCTCCACTACTTGATTGTCATCATTTTCCAGGTGCTAGTACTGGTTGTTGTTGTTGTGGCCCCTTTTATTTGTCATCTGGAACCATCACCATGTTAACCCACCCCCCTTTATTGTGCTGCCCCATTCACTGTCCCTTTCCATCCTGTGAGCAGTTGTTTGCAGCAATGAGAGAGAATGCTGGTGGCATCCCCTCCTCCTCATCACTGTTGTCTCATCTCTGTTATCTTGTCATATCTGTTGTCATCTTTTATACCCCTTTCATCTCATCAGCACCCACAATCCATTCTACAAGTAGTAGCTTATAGGCATGGGAATGGATGCTGGGTGCTTGTCATTGTGGAGGTTGTAACAGACCATTAGCACCTGACCCACCCTGTGAGCAAGAGCTCACAGTGGTGGGGGGTGGGTACTGGGGTCCCATCTTATCTGCCTCATCTCTGTGCACATGGTGTTGTATCTGAGCCACACCCATGATCCACCCTATGAGCAGTTGCTCATAGGCATGGGATGGGTCCCATGTTCCTCATTGTGGGTGGTGTTATTGTTGTGCCACCTATGATCCACCCCACAAGCAGTTACTCATAAGGCTGGGTGTACATGGTGTGTCATCTGTCACTGTTATTGCTGGGGTTGTCATCCCCCATTGTTCCCAGAGCTGTTGGTGGGGTGTTGTCATTGTCCCATCCACAATCCACCCCACAAGCAGTTGCTCATGAGGCTAGGACAGGTGGCATGGTCATTGAGTTGTTGTTGGCTGGCAATATCTGTGATCCATCTCGCTGGTAGGGCTGGGTGAGGCTGGGTCAATATTTCACACTAGGTGGGCATTATGTATCAGTGACATGACACTGAGAGGGGGGGTTGTTGGTGCTTACCTGACAAGTGCCTCCTCCATGCCCCTCCCAGTGCCCCTCCCTGATCTCCTAAGCATGACTGAGACCCCCCACATCTCATTTGGATGGGGAGGCTATTGGCATATGTTGTGACACATCAGTGCCCATTGTTACCAGTAGTAGTGATCCTAAAAATAAAGAATTACAGGTAGTTAGCTTATAAAAACAAAAACAAAAAAACAAAAAAACAAACCTATCCTGGGGCCCAAATGATTGGTTGCTGTCATTTGGGCTTGTGTTGTGTCCAAAACAGGTCATTTGCAGCCACTCACACTTGCAGGCATGGGTGGGTGTGGGAGTGGAATGGGTGACAGAGGTGTGGTGGTGGTAGAGGTGTGAGGAAGGGAGGCATCATTATCAATAGTGGTGGTTACTGCAAGGATTAGGCATTAGAGTGGGGCTGAAAGAATTACAAAAATGGAAAGTGAAAAA
>QFEU01009192.1:0-10000 GCA_003316345.1 Tricholoma terreum
CCACTGCCGCAAAATATCCCTGCCCCAAGTATCAGAGGTTTCCAACCAGCGAGACATCTCAAATAGCCGTGACAGGGACGCCGAAGGACTGGCCATAGGCGACCAAAACAGCCCCGGGTTGGGTGATGGTACCATGGGCGACCCCAAATCGCGATTCGGAGTACTAGTACGTGAGAGGAATGATGCTCAGCACCGATCTCGGTGCCATCTCGGAGAATTTGACTAGTCTCCCTATGCGTAGGACGCGCTCGCGTAAACCCTGTACATTCAGGGACACCTCATGGCCCTGTAGACACCATTTGATGACGTTCAGTCGAGATCGCGAGTATGACTTCTGTAAAGACAGGTACACTTCGGCAATGGGGGCCACGGTCGCTGAACTGATTGTTATTCAGGAAATTAGCGAAGGTTTGAATTAATAAATGAGTAGTTACGAACTTCATATGAGAGAGGGTGTGTAACCCTGAGTCGTGAGACCACACCGAGTTGCCTGGACGAGCCCTTGTCCAAAATGCCAGATCGACCCTCCTTCTCCCTGGTTCAGTTCGCCAGCATGTACATGCAGTGCGTCTGCGGAGCCCAAACTGATACCGTAGATAATCCAAACGCCAATCTGTAATTCGCCCTGAAGGAAAAAAGTCTGGCAGAGCTGGCCTGGGTCGAATGCCGGCAGCGCTTGAGGGGAAGCAGAGGGGTTTGACAACTATAAGTGGTACTGAGGAAGGGATGTTGAGAGATGAAAGGGAGTGGGCATGAGGTCACCAATTCAACGAGAGTCTAATGGAATTCGATCTCCGTAGGCATCACGTTCTACTCCTCGAAGACCGACTTCTTCTCGAACACTAGCTTGGGTCGTTTCGAACTGTATTTGGGCCTTGAAAAAAAAACATGCTTCGTCCAATATACTCGTGCCTATGGGCGCATCTAGGTTGACGCTATGATGTACACTCGGACCGTCCTGTTCAGCACCGGCGGGGCCGGAAAGGCGAATAGGGTGGGCGAGGCGCGACTGGCCCCGCCCGAGGGCGGAGAGAGTGTGCATATGCAGGTGGAGATGCGGTGCGTGTGAAGGGCCCAGGGAACATGGGTCCGTGGAAATGGGAGAAAGGGTAGGTGACAAAGGAAAGAATTCGAAATTTGGCTGAACAAGTCGGCAAAGTACTAGCGGTTTGCAGCACCTTCCGCAGTCTCGTCGCTGCTGCTATCTGGTGTGGCTTTAGCTGTGCTGCAGGCGCACCAATGGGAGGCCATGTGCCAGAGAGAGCAGGTCGTACAGTACATGCACCGTCTCGCTTCATGCAAATTCGCATCCATTATCTGGTGGCAAACTGAAAGGATCGACGATAACAATGAATCTAGACAAAGATTTAGATTGCTCGAGTCAACCGTGCAACATTCAACGTTCAACGTCCGTGTCGGCAATTGCCAGTAAAGACCGCAGGCGAGTTATGTAATCGTCCAATCACTCGCCACTCACTTCATCGGTCCTCATCGATAACCATTACTCTTCGCAATCGTATAGTTTGACCACAGGGCCGACACCGGCAATGGATCGTATCAAAACTGGCTACCGCAAAGTCAAGGAGAAGTTCCGATCTACTAGGATCAGTCGATTGTCTTCACCCAATTCTGAGTCTCCCAGTGTCCCAGGATTGGGGCAGGGGTCGAGCGCCATCCGTTGGACTGAGCGGGTCAATGAAACCATCACACCCACCACCTCGCAATCCACCAAGCCTGTCCAGACAGCACTTTCCGTGGGTGCTGTTTCCAGGAATGAACAACTTGCTGAGCCCACGGTGGGGATCTCTTGTTCTCTTCATTATCCCTTTGGCCCTGACACAAAACCAGGCCAACATCTACCAAAATTTGGAAAATACACACATTCGTTTGTTCCTTTGCCTATTAAGAGATTCAGAAGCTCAATTTCATCACAGAAGCTCATCATGATGTCAACTTCCACAATGTAATATGTAAGAAGCCACATTTGTTCATCTCCAAGTGTCTGACTACTTGTATAGACCAAAACAAGATGACACCTTCACCACCTCCAAAGCCAGTTTACAAATTGATGCCTTCCTCTAGTCCACACTTTCTGGGCTGTGAGGATCATTTGCAGCGGTTGCAAGAGTACTTTCATGTGCGGCCTGTCACTGAAAGGAGGCGCCGAGCCTTTCTTCTCTATGGAGTTGGTGGTGTTGGAAAAACCCAGATTTGTCTGAGATTTGTTGAGGAAAATCCTGAAAAGTGAGTGATAACTGAGAGTGGTCAAGAGTTGATTAAGTTCACAACTGTTGCTAGATTTTGGAAAGTGTTTTGGATTGATGCAACCAGTCATGAGACCATTGAAGGAAGTTTTCAAGCAGTTGTTGATGATTCTGTTACCCCATCCACTGGGGCTGGATACACTGTGGAATCATCTCTCCGCTGGCTTGCCACAATCAAACATGAGTGGTTGCTTGTGTTTGATAGTGCAGATCATGAGCCAGAGATGGTTGCCAAGTATTTACCAATGGGAAATCAAGGTAATATCTTGATTACAAGCAGGAATCCCAATATGCAGCAAATCTGTCCTGATGCTTCTGCTGAGGTTACTGCAATGGAGGAAGAGAGTGCTACCTCATTGCTGTTGAAGTCTGCACTGCTCAATGCATCTGATGCAGACTTGAGGATAGCATCCAAGGAGATAGTGAAGGAACTTTGCTTGTTACCTCTTGCTGTTAACCAGGCTGGTGCTGCTATTGCTAGTCGTCTCTGCCAGATTGGAGAGTATCTGCAGATGTATCATCAGCATCAGCACCATTTGTTAGATGACCCTAGGTTCAAGGGTGCTTCAAACTATGGGCGTGCAGTATATGCAACCTGGGATGTGTCATTTTATGAAATATTAGCCAGAGCTGATAAACAACCCAGTTCAGCTGCAGGCAAAGCTGCTTCAATGGCCATCTTTATTCTACAAATATTCTCATTTCTGCACTATGAAGGCATTGCAGAGGAAATCCTCTCTCGAGCTGCACAAGGCTCAGACCACACCACCAAAAAAAAATGGTTTACTCTAAAAAATGTACTAGGGCAAAGAAAGCCTGATCTTATGCATCACATGCTTCAGTTGAATGCGAATGGTACATGGGATCAACTTGCATTTAGAGAGGGTATTCAGGTCCTGTGGTCTTTTTCATTGATCAAGAAAAGCAAAGTAGACAATGTTTACTCTGTCCACCAGTTGGTGCATGCATGGAGTCGAAACAAAGTAGCAGAGCAGCACCATGAGGTCATAGCCTACTATGCAAGCACATTGTTGTCTAGATCAATTAAGATGGAATATGCAAGTCAAGATCATCTATACCACCGAACTCTCATTCCTCATATAGAGGCCAACAGGAAATATGTATCTAACATGGAAGTCTTGTATAAGAATGAGCAAAAATTAAGATTTTCCTTAGTGTACTTTGAGAGAGGATATTGGAAAAAGGCAGAGGAGCTGCAAGTACAACTGATGGAGGCTAGCAAAAGAGTGCTTGGAGCAGAACACCCTTATACATTGAGAGACATGAGCAACCTTGCAATGTCATACAGCAATCAGGGGCAGTGGAAGAAGGCAGAGGGGTTGCAAGTGCACACCCTGGAGGTTAGCAAGAGGGTGCTTGGAGCAGAACATCCAACTACATTGACAAGTATGAATAACCTTGCATCAACATACAGCAATCAGGGGCAGTGGAAGGAGGCAGAGGAGTTGCAAGTCCACACTCTGGAGGTTAGCAAGAGGGTCCTTGGAGCAGAACACCCTGACACATTGAGAGACATGAACAATCTTGCAATGTCATACAGCAATCAGGGACAGTGGAAGGAGGCAGAGGAGTTGCTAGTCCACGTCCTGGAGGTTAACAAGAGGGTGTTTGGAGAAGAACATTCTAGTACATTGATAAACATGAACAATCTTGCATTCACATACAGCAGTCAGGGACAGTGGAAGGAAGCAGAGGAGTTACAAGTATACATCCTGGAGGTTAGCAGGAGGGTGCTTGGAGCAGAACATCCTGACACATTGAGAAGCATGAGCAACCTTGCAATGTCATGCAGCAATCAGGGACAGTGGAAGGAGGCAGAGGAGTTGCAAGTCCACACAATGGAGGTGAGCAAGAAGGTGCTTGGAGCAGAACATCCAACTACATTGACAAATATGAACAACCTTGCATTGACATACAACAATCAGGGACAGTGGAAGAAGGCAGAGGAGTTGCAAGTCCACATTCTGGAGGTTAACAAGAGGGTGCTTGGAGCAGAACATCCTGACACATTGAGAGACATGAACAATCTTGCAGCATCATACAACAATCAGGGAAAGTGGAAGGAGGCAGAGGAGCTGGAAGTACAGCTAGAAGCTGCTTGGAGCAGAAAACATTAATTAGTGACAAGCATGAACTAGATAGATTTTTGTAAGGACTGTTTTGTTGAGTTAAGATGAATATAAATTGTTTTGTAACTGAATTCTGAGCCTCTACACTGTCACTATGGACCTCAGGGGGTAGGCAAATCCCCCCCTAATTTAACCATTTAAGAGAGGAAAAACATGAGTTTAGAGTGTGAATTTCACAACAATTAACATCAAAAAGCAGATGAATTTCCATCATCCCATGGTGGAAATTCATCCCTTAAATGGATCAAGAAATGATGGTTTTCATCTGGATAAAGGATGTATAATGTGCCTCTGAAGGGATTGAATGTCATACAAAAACGTCATAAAAATCACACCTGAATTTAGCCTATTTCAAACCCCTGTAAGGTATGAATTTGAAGGTTATTTTTTATTCATTAAGCATAGTAATTTCATCAAGTCATTAACCAAGACTTTTCATCTGTTAAGCAGCTAGTTTTTATATGATATCAAGATATGAAATCTTCACAAATTTCAGATAATAAACACTATGAGATCCATGTGGTAGGAAAACAATCCCATATTTCATACCTTTAAATAGTGTAAAATGGTATTGCATACCCATACCCATTCCTGTTCCACAGGTACAGGCAGATATTGGTCTCACACAGCTTTTGTACAACTCCAAGTATATAAATTATTGCATCTAAACTCACTATGTAAATAATAAAACATACCTAATTGTTGTTGTTTCCCTTCTCGCATCTGATTGTCACCCCCCCTCCCCCCCCCACATGTTTTTCTGTTCTCTCATTGTCTCATTGTCTCATCCCATCATTCCACCATCCCTCAATCACCCCTGCTTCTGGTTGCTACTTGTCATCATCATCATCATTCCACCCATGATCCACCCCGCAAGCAGTTGCTCATGAGGCTGGGGGAGGATGGTGTCATTCCTTTGTCATCATCATTCTCCATTATTCCATTTCCCTTCCCCTGTTGTCTCATTCTCCTTCTCCTGTTGTCTCATTCTCCTTCTCCTATCGTTCCATTTCCATTTCCCCATTGTTTTGTTCTCCTTCCCCTGTCGTTCCATTTCCCTTCCCCTGTCATTTCGTTCTCCTTCCCCCATCATCTTGTTCTCCTTCCTCTGTTGTTTCATTCTCCTTCCCCCATTGTTTCATTCTCCTTCCCCCATCATTTTTTCTTCCTCCTTTCCAATTCTTCATTTTTCTCCTCCCTGTCATTTCATTGTTCCTGCAATCCACCCTGTGAGCAAGTAGCTCACAGGCGAGGGGCAGGGGCTGTTCTGTCATCATTGTCATCAGTAGCTTAAGGTAGTAGTTACAAGGCTTTGTTAGTAAAATGAAAATGAAATGATAAAGAAAGAAAAGCCTACCATGCCCAAGAGACATCAATAATGTCCCATGGGCCTTTTTCATTCTGTTTCCTCCTCATCATCTCCCCATTGTCCTGTTGTTGTTCTGGTGGGGTGCCATTGGGTTTGGTGGCAACATTGCCATTCACCATTTTGTAGTTGCTCCTGTTCCCACCCCATGAGCAGTTGCTCATGGCAGTGGTTCTGGATGCTGGAGTGGTGGCTATGGGTGTTGTTGTCATTGTCAGTAGTTAATTAATATCTAAAAATCTTTGTTAGTATAAAAAAAAAGAAATGAGAACACAAAAAGAAAGAAAAAACATACCCATGACCCAAGAGACATTGATGTTGACATCTCTTGGGCCCTTTTGTTGGTTTTTCTTGCTGTACACCACTGCCTCCATCTCCTGTGTGTGGTTGTCATGTGCTGTCCTTGTGCTGTTCTCATTCCTGTTGCCATGCCCTCATTGTTGTTGCTGTCTCCCTGTCGTCCCTAGCCTTACTGCTCCCTGTTCCCATCCTGTGAGCAGTGGCTCGTGGCAGTGGTTGAGGGTGCTGTGGTGGTGGTGGCTTGTTATTCATTGTCATCCTCTCCCCCTTGGGGTTCGTCGTTGCCATTCTCATCTCTCACATCCCTATGTCCTGCCTGTCATTCATTGTGTTCTGCCCCATTGTCCCTCATTGTTGGGCGCTGGGTCGTTCATCAGCGGCACCAGGCCACCACTTGTGGTTGCTTCATCATAACTTATCCACCCTGTGAGCAGGGCTCACAGCGGTGGGTTCTCCTGGTCCCATCCCATTGGATCATTGTCCCAGGACATTATCCACCCTCACTATGAGACCAACACCATATGAAATCCATCCCCCATTTCATACCTTTAAATAGTGTAAAATGATATATTTATAGTATAGTTTTCATGCATTGATAAACCCCAGAATGGAATAAATTTCATCAGGAGTTGGAATGAAAATCTAACCCTAAGAGGAGTGAAAAAGGAGTTTTTTTTCTACATGTAAGGGATGAGTCAACAGGATGAATTCCTCCCAGATTTTAAACTGAGTTCATCCCATGCCAAATTCATCCCTTGGGATGGTTTTCATCTTTATATGGGCAAAAATAACACTCTACCCAGGTTGAATTTCTCCCATTTATGAAGGGACTTTCAGACCATTTATAGAATAGTTTCACCATGTTATTATAGTAAATTTCGAGCCACTGGAATACAAAATCTACTCAAAAAAAGCCAAAAGCCCCTATCCCATTGTCCCACATCATCCCCGTCCCTCCTCATCGTCTCCCTTGCTGCAGTCCCATGCTGTGCCCACCCTCCCCTCCCCTCGTTGTGCTGTGCCGTGGTGACATGGCCGTTAGCACCCGTGATCCACCCTGCGAGCAGTGGCTCACAGGGCTGGGGGCGGGTGCTGGGCTGTTGTTCATTTGTGCCTCTATCCCCTCCCCTCCCCATCATCGTGGTGTGGTGACGTGGCTGTTAGCACCCACGATCCACCCCGCGAGCAGTGGCTTGCAGGGCTGGGGGCAGGTGCTGGGCTGTCATTTGTGGTGTGGTGTTTGTAGTGTGGCGTTCATGTCCACATGTCCCTGTCCCTGTCCCCATCCCCATCCCCATCCCCATCCCTGTCACGTCCCCATCCCCATCCCCATTCCTGTCACGTCCCCATCCCCATCCCCATCCCCGTCACGTCCCCATCTCCATCCCCATTCTCGTCACGTCCCTGTCCCTGTCCCTGTCCCCACCCTGCGAGCAGTTGCTCGCAGCGGCAGGTAGGGGGTGCTGTAGTGGCCCTCGTTCCCCCTGTCCCTGTCCCTGTCCCCATCCCCATCCCCATCCCCATCTCTATCCCTGTCCCTGTCCCTGTCCCTGTCTTGCTGCACCCCTTTCCACCCCATGAGCAGTTGCTCGTGGCAGCAGGTGGGGGTGCTGTGGTGGTGGTAGTGGTGGTGGTGGTCATGTGGTGGTGGTGGTGGCCAACCCCCCTTGTCATCATCCCTGCCTGTCCTCCCCCTCGTCGTTGTCGTTCGGCCTGCCCTGCCCTGCCCTGTAGCACCTGTGATTCACCCCACAAGCAGAGGCTCATGGGCGTGGTGCAGGGGCTGGGGCTGCTGTTCGATCATGGCATGGCATTCGCGCATGCATCCCCACCCTCCCCTCCCCACCCCTCATCGTGCTGTGCTGTGGTGATGTGGCCGTTAGCACCCGCGATCCACCCCGCGAGCAGTGGCTCGCAGGGCTGCAGGTGCTGGGCTGTCGTTCATTCATGCCTCCGTCCCCTCCCCTCCCTGTCGTCGCGCCGTGGTGTGGTGACGTGGCCGTTAGCACCTGCGATCCACCCCGCGAGCAGTGGCTCGCAGGGCTGGGATGGGTGCTGGGTTGTCGATCGTGGCGTAGCGTTCGTGGCGCAGTGTTCGTTCATGCCTCCCACCCTCCATTCCCTCTCGTCATTCCACCTGCGATCCACCCCACGAGTAGCTGCTCATGGGGCTGGGGGCAGGTGGTGCGTCGTCAGTAGTAGCTTATCACCTAAAAGTTAAAGAAATACAATTAGTTAATTAAGAGAAATAGGAAATACACAAAAACTTACCTAGGGCCCAAATGATGGTTATGTCGTTTGGGCCTGCGTTGTGTCCAAGATAGGCCGTTTGCAACCACTTGGCGGCTGCATGGGGATGGGCACGGGTGTGGTGGTGGCGTGTGTTGACAGAGTGGGCACGGTGGTAGAGATGTAGGGGAGGGTAGGCGGCGGCAGCGGGGTCGACGGTGGTGGTAGTGGTGGTGATGAGCTGCTGTGGTTGATGTTGATGTGTGTGATGTTCAACACTCATCATGTGATGTGTTGAGGGTGGGCTGAAATGACTTATTACTTGCAAAACCTATACAGAGCAACAAGATCATGATGAAATTCAGCCTGTTGTGATATGAAATATTATCACTAGAAAACCATTAGGGAATGAAATATAAACAGTCAATTCAATCTTTAGTAGTAGAAATTTATCTACTAAAAGCACCTCATAATGGTATGAAATTTCTATTCTATCTTAGGCTGAAAAATACACCCTTTAATCCACACCTTTAAGGCAGGAAATATTATCCCATAAATTGTTGATAAACTTGATAAAAATTCATATGTTAGATGGTTGAAAATCCATACCCTCATTTTGGATTAAAATCATCCCCTGTATTTCATACCTGTATAAAATGAAATTTCATCCCATTAGATTAAGAAAATTTTGTAAGGTAATACATATGAACTCCATCCCTTGGATGGCTGAAATATATGGGATGAAAATTCATCCCAAATTCATCCACCTTTAATTCAGCCATTTATGTGAGGATATTCACATTTTAGCATTTAAATGGCTGAAATTCATATCACACCAGGTCCATAGTGCCTGTGAGCAGAGGCTTACAGGCATGGATGTGAAGAACTCTTAAAAACTCAGCCCATGGCCAGTGGTGACTCTTGCAGACATTGGAGTGGGCATGGGAGTAGTGGTGGTGGTGGTGGTGAGAGTGGTGATGGTAGAGGTGAGCCGGAGGGAGGCAGTGCCATCCCCTGTGAACATTGATGGAATAAGGAACAGTGAAAGCATATGAATATGTGAGACTGTGGTTGATATTGCACATGAAGTTGAAGTGTTGGGTGTGCCGGGTATAGATTATCTTAGATATGACATGGAACTTATTGTGTGAGGGCAGGTTGGAATGACTTTTAACTCTTAAACAATATATAGATGGATATTCAGCCTGCTGTGGTATGAAATTCCCATTCTGTCTCAGGCTGAAAAACACACCCTGTAATCCACACCTTTGTGGCAGAAAATACCATCCCATATTTTGTTGAAACCTTGGTGAAAATTTATATATTAGATGGTTGAAAATCCATATCCTCATCTTGGATTAAAATCATCTTCTGTATTTCATCCCATTAGGTTAAGAAAATTTTGTAAGGTCACATGTATGAACTCCATCCTTTGGATGGCTGAATTATATGGGATGAAATTCATCCCAGATTCATCCACATATATTCAGCCATTTATATTAGATATTTCCTATTTTGTTACTTAAACAGCTGAAATTTATATCCTGCCAGTCTCACAGTGATGGTATGAAATTTCCATTCTATCTTAGGCTGAAAAACATATCATGTAATCCACACCAAGGGTTGTAAAAATGCTGGCCTGAATTCAGCCATTCATTGGGTGAAATTCCATCATTTTAATATGCTGAAAA
>QFEU01009198.1:0-12807 GCA_003316345.1 Tricholoma terreum
GTAGATGCCTCAATGGTTTGATGAGGGCTGACACCAATAAGCAGAATTGTAGTAGATGCCTCAATGGCTTGACGAGGGCTGACACTGTAAGAGTTGGGAGAAACCACCAATGCCAAATCGGGTGGTTAGGGCAACGTAGGACATCTACCCAAGGAGAGGGATATGGCAGGAGGGAACAGAGGGCAACACAGAGACAAGATAAGAAAATGAAAGGAGCGCGAGAGAATGTAGTGTGCGAGTTTAGGGCAGGTACACAATGTCTTTGTTGTTTTTCACAAAGTTCCACGCCCTGCCAGCAGCCACTCATTTTCAAGTTCATCACTAACAGTAAGTTAAGTTTCTTTTCTTGTCTCTGTGTTGCCCTCTGTTCCCTCCTGCCATATCCCTCTCCTTGGGTAGACATCCTACATTGCCCTAACCACCCGATTTGGCATTGGTGGTTTCTCCCAACTCTTGCGGTGTCAGCCCTCATCAAGCCATCGAGGCATCTACTACAATTCTGCTTATCGGTGTCAGCCCTCATCAAACCATTGAGGCATCTACGGTTCTGCTTGTCCTTCCCGATCTCGGCCCTCCTGCACCTTTGGCGAGACGTTCTATGTCTCCCTAGTGACTTGATTTGGCATTGGTCATTTCTTCTCCTCATCTCCGCTTGGAACATTGTTCGTTTATCCTACTGGGTGAGACATCTGCCATCCTCACAGGCATGGAATGTCCCTTGCATTTCCTCTTTTAGCTTCAGATTATCATCATTTGATCAATCACTGAGGTATGTATTCGTGCAATCTGAGCATTACCTGTTCTCATGTCATTTGCTTCAGTTTTTCACAAGCTGCAGTATAATTCCTATGGTTTCCCTCATCGGCATCACTCCTGAAAAGCTTATGCAAAATCCTTCTCTATTGTTACACAATAAACACTTCTCACCTTGTGAGTAACATTGTTCACTGGCCAGACCAATGGCATGTCTAATCACTTGTTCCTGTAGCCTTGGTCTCATCCGATGGTTTAGTTGGTGCCATCATAAGTGATGGAAAGTACATAGTTACCAGTCCAAATGCAAATACTATCTTTAATCCTCCTCTGGGTGGTGATCATAGTCTTTTTTTGAGGACGAACCTTCGCTTTGGGGATGATAACCCCCTTCAATGGCCGCAACCATGGGTACCTGATGATCCTCACCTTGCATGCATACTGCTTGTCCCTACTACACAAAGCGAACAGTCATTGATCACATGGATGCCAGATCATCACGATTTCATTGCAGATGATGGCACCCTCACAGGAGTAGGAAAACTCTGCCCTGGCGGGTTCCTCTGTATGTGATTCCAGTGTATCAATCTTCACAAACACGCTGTACAATCAAAATTTTCAAAGGAACTCCTTGTTTCCCAGCTTACTGTCATTTTGGAAAATCTTTTACATCGCCTCGAATTTATTTCAATGGATTTTCGTCAAATGCAAATTACTGTACGTGAAATGCAGAGGATTTTTGTTGAGTTAACAGCTCTTCTCGACTACTATGACTAATTTCGCCCCATCCTCTCAATGAATGAACCATCCATACCCACACAGACGTATCCTCCTACCACAGCGAAAGTCATGGGGGCTTTTACGATGGATCTTATGATTTGTGATCTCTTTTTCTGGGCTGGCATCCCAGTTTGGCTCGTGAGGCCATTCAAAGTGCTCTCCTCAATTTGCGTCAGGGCGCTTGCACCTGTCCAAACATCGGGAGCTTCCACCCCTCTCGACCCAGCCACTCGTCCCTCACATCCCACCATCTATTGTGGAAATGGTGATCACATTGACAAATATCGAGCGATAGCAAAACATGTCCAACATTATCTGCAGTATCCGAATCCATGTCAGTCCATCCGCGCCGAAACGAGTGTTGTTCCTCTGCCGCGCAATGAGATCTCTAAACGTGAAGTACGCAGGCAGCTTTATAGCCCATGTAGGTTTCTATTGTAATGAATAAGTATTTCGGCTTACATGTCCATGGCTACAGATGCCAAAAAGAATTCTAATGTTCCCAAGATGCCACCAAGTGGGCGGAATAAATTTGAAGATCTCCAAAGCCTGTTCTTACCACCACCAATTCTGAGCTGGCAAAAGGCTCTTTTGGATTTTACTCCCCAAAATCCTCCACCAGCAATGGCAGAGGTTTATGTCTTTCCTGAGCCTGCTTTGTTCATTGCGGTTCAAAACAAAGAACATCAAGATGCCTATTTCCAAAGCTGGCTCAAATTTCATACAGCTATGATCTACTGGGTCAGCACTTACAATTCCACTGCATCACCACACCCTAACAGTCTTTGGCATAATCTTCTCGCCTTTGAGCTCATTGGTGAAAAGAAAGCAGGCTCTTCGAGTACAAAAAGCAGCAAACTGTGGGACACTGCACGGAAATTCATGGATGATTCTTTGATGACAGATGGAGTTGATTTTGCAGAATCAAATGGCAGTCAACTGATATGGAATGGTAGCATCATCAATTCATTGGGAAACCACGAGCCTGAAGAAATTCTTTGGGAACTGGCCGAGCTTAGCTTTAGGTTTGAGCTCCTTGCTCTCGACGGGCGGGTCACAACCAGCACTGGCGATGATTGTCAAGAACTCATCAGCGCCTGTTTTCCAGGTGGAGCATCTGCATCGTTGCTGGTGGCTGACTTCGGTGCAGCCAATCATGGTCTCGGGAATCTGTATTGGGAGCCCAGATCCATATATTTACATGTGTTGAAGAAGGTGATGACGACATGGACAGGGGAAGTTCCCCCAATCATTCTTGCAAGGAAAATGAAATGGACAGAATGGGAGATTGAAAGCCTTGAGGGTGAGATCACTCATTTTTATGTGAAGACCTTCTATGACCATTTCGGACAAGCTCCCATTACTCCCCAACGTCTATCTCATGCTGCCTTTTTACACCATGTTGCTTATCCTTGAGAACTTACCATGCTTGATCCTGACCCAAATACTGCTTATGACCTGACCAATGTTAGGATTTAGTGACTGTACATATCTCTTATTCACCCATGACAAATGACCTTGCTGATCTCACTGTAGGTTTTTTGTTTTGTTCATATCTTAAAATCAATCGTTGTTTCTCATTCAGATCTCACCAGTGGCCCAACTTGCGAGTGATGCGTCGTTTCGGGATCAAAGGTGTTTGCAACCTTTTGATGAGTGTCGAAGCATGGCGATCGTCGGTTTGAACTTCATGGTTTGTTACGCAACCAACAAAGAAAATCAACATGTTCGACTAGCAACTATATACATTCATCACCATAAACTACTTCCTACTCTTCTTTACTTGGACATGGACTTCTGTTTTGCCTTCATGTCCCTCAATTTCGTGCTCATACTTTCTCCTTCTGACTTGTGCTTGTTCAATGTTGATATTGATAGTCGGATTAGAATGGTATGAGCCTTCAATATGGACTTCAATCTTTGTCGTTTCCTGAAATGATTTCACAGGTCAGCATCATAATAATTAAAACGAATTTCTTCTCACCTTGTTGCCCAATGACAATACAATGTCAGGATTTGTCACCCCAGAAATGTTCCCTTTATCCGCACTGACTTGAGCTCCACAGGCTGCTTCAGCTAACCAAAAATTCAGCTCTTATGCATCTTTCCTTGAGAAAGAACTTACTGTTGTTGTTCGACCCACCACAGTTGACACTGTCGCTGGCTTCTGGTGGAGGGCTCAAGTCGGCGACACAATGCTGGGATTCAGGCAATCCAGCTTGATTTTCGATGACTGATGCAGAATCGTCGTCATATGGACTCAAGCTTTCAGCTTCGGTGTCGCTGTCGATGATGATCAGAGGTGTAGAGATTGCTGGTTGAAAATGTGCAGAGGACATTGTGCATTGGTGGGTGTTTGGATTTACTTCTTGACTAAGCTGATGACTTTTATCCTTGCCATCTGTGCCCTTGCAACTCATATTTGAGATCCGGTTGCATCATAGAAGGTGTTGTATCCCTGAATAAATTAATAGTGCTAATGTCATAATTTCATCCAGGGACAATCAAGGGTGCCCCATTAGGTAAAGTGTTGTGTCTCCTGCTACAGCTCTCCTTTTGTTACAGAACTGCTGGATGCTCCAAGCCCACTGTTGTAGCTGTTGCCCTCAAAGCTGGCATCATCCCCTTGAAGCACTGCAAGCATGGGTGGCATCAGGCTTGTGTACAGTACGTCGCACATGATCCGACCATCCGATCACATCTGCTAACACTCCCCTGGCACTAGAGCTCCAATCCTTTTCACCAGGTTCCGTACAGCATGCAAGATCCAACCCTAAGTGGTTGGATGTCAACCATTTCTGCCAAATACATTTGGTATGTAAATTATGTCTTGTCAATGCTCAAATCACCACTGTTCTGGCACTAGAACCTTTTCACCATGGATACAGGCAGGTTCTGCGCCTTATGCAAGATCCATGCTAAATGGTTGCATGATAATTATGCCTGCGCAATTCATTGGGTACGTAAATGCAGGTCGCGACCGCTCTCAGGTAAAAATGTGCTTATAACCTGGCTTCATCTTGTTGTTCCCCATAACGAGATCAATGGCCCCGAAGTCTCACTCAGCTAAAGCTAAACCTGCATCTCGCTCCAAAGCAAAATCGACATCAAGCACATCCACTGCAAAAAAGGAAATCTTGAAGGGTCATAAACGAGGTCAGTACTTTGTCCTCCTGCTTGACAATCGCTTATTGCATCCACAAATTTGTAGTCCCCAGCATGAAGGAAAACCACAAGATTAAGCAGGAATTGTTGAAGAACTCTAAACGAGGTTGGTACTTTGTTTTCTCTCACGACAATCACTTATTGCATCCAAAACATAGCCGAATCCTCCAGTGCACAGGGAAGCCATAACACGTGATTGAAAAAACTGGAAGGCATGTCAATATCCATGTACCATCTGTTACGCTTACCGCTGCACTCCCCCCCCCTGTTTGCAGCCGAGAACAATGCCTTGCGAATGACTCTGGCTGTGAAGGAACACGCAACAACAATAATACCATGCCCAGAAAAGGGGGCTTCCAGTAACAGATACAACCTCCAAGAGGTTATGGGGCTTGGGGATGATGGGGAGATCTACAACCTCCTTCAAGTAAGTCCTACCAGCATGCACACTTATCTCTCACTCATGATTGTAGCACGCTGTCTGGGACCTATCAGCTAAAGCAGGGCTCAATTGTGCAGTATTGTGGCACTGCCAACCCAAAGAAGTTATCAGCAAGATTATTGGAGCCGTATGTGTCTTTCCTTTTACTTTTTACATGTTGTATCTTTCTAAAAATATTATACTCTAGGCATCACAGCATCACAGCTATTTCAAGAAGTTCCCACATGATTGGCCCATCGAAGAATTCCTCAAATCGAATCTCAAGAACAGACGTGCATATGCATGCAGACAAGGATATTTGGGAGATCAGATGAATCATGGTATGGAAGGGGACGAGGGTAGCGAAGGAAGTGACAATGGGAACGATAGCGATGAGGGGGCCAGCAACAATGGTGGCGATGGAGCTGGTAGTGACAATGGGGCTAGTGACGAGTCAGGCGATGACGATGATCAGGGCGGCAACCACAACAGAGCCAGTAGCTACGACGGGGCTGGTGGATATGACGGAGCTGGTGACTACAAGGATGAGGATATTTCTGCAGGTGAGGATGGGCTGGAATATGAGGATGAGTGATATTTGGGGTAGGTTGGGGAGGGATGAAAAGGCCAATTTTACCAATGACAATTGTAACTATTAGTCCTGGTGAATTAATTCTTTCAAATGGATGAATTTAAATAAGTTTATATTCCATGCAATGAGTTGTAGTCTGGATCTTAACTAGAATTAGTTCTTTTGAATGGATGAGTTTATACTTCAAATGTTCTATGGTTACTGAATAGGCTATTGAAAAAATCCACCTGGAGTGGATGAATTTTCTATGAAATTGGTAAAAATGACAGGGTATGAAACATGCCCAATTTGACATGAATTTCACCACCTTCATTCATACCTTTAAAAATGAAAATGATACCACAGCTTCATTCAATTACCAGCTGATAGGTATACCACTCTGGAATGAAATTTATTTCCTCCAGGTATTATATTCAGTACTTGTAGACACTAATAATGGTATGAATTTACATATATAAAAGAGGGGAATTATGGTATGAATTCCTCATCACACTATTCATTATCACTTTCTTGAGCATCCTGCCTCCAATTCTCAATAGATTGCCTTTGTCCTTTTTGCATTCTATGGAATCAACTCCCCTCTTTCTACCCCTGCTGTCCAATCAACGGCGTGTCATGTCACTGTTGAGCTATCTTCAAGGTATTGCCTTTTTTGGAACACTTGGTTCAACCTACCTCTCTAGTGCATGGCACGGCCTCTTCTGCTATCTGGATGGACTATAGCTCAAGGGAACCTCATAAGGTATATTAATATCCACTATTTTATATACTGTATTGAGAAGCTGAAGCTCTGTTGGCCTTTGGTGAGTGATTGTAACCTATCTCAATACATTCACTCTCCACCCCTCTTGTATAGACTCACGGACTATTACAAGGTGTTAATTCTACTCACAGCACCTTGGTATGTTTGTCTATACTGCCACTAATTGGTACTATGAGCTGGCATTGAGTAACAAGGAGATTAGGTGAGTAGGTGAAGATCCTATCTTGTAGACCGAAGTATTGACTATATGGTTGACTTGTAGGCTATAAATGCAGGGTGAGGGACTATCCTGACCGATAAGGAGTTTTGGATGATAGTAAAGGTGTGTAACCAATGGTGAGCAAGGTTCTGTTCTGTTGATGGGCAATCCCTGCCCCTGTGAGCCAGGACCTCAGTCCCATCCCATTAGACACACATACCTTTCATTTACTTCACCTATAGATCTGAAAAACGAAGAAAGCGAACGCTTTGTGCCACGGATCTCATACAGCAAGTATTCCTCCTCCCCACCCCTAGTTCGCTTTTTTGACTATCTTATCCCATGTAGCTTTGATAGGAGGCTCTCCTCATTGTTTACTAGGTCTCTTTGATGTATTTATAATGCTCATTTATGCAGTGTGATGAACAGGAGAGCTGGTGAGTCACTATCTCTCATATCACACTCACACATAGTTTGACATCCACCCACTGCCCCCCTAGTCTCTATACTTGGTGTACCACTCTACATGGTACCCTTACACCTTTTGGTCTGTACACCTTTGGTCCTGACCCACATGCCAGCCCAGCAGTGGGTACCCTCTCCTCCTCTCCTACATTTTCGCTTTTCCCCCACTGTAGGAGTCACTACCTTATGGCTAGAGTACTTATCCCCATAATGTACATATATTATGACATGATTTCATTGGCCTGGACATCAAGGGAGAGCCTCATGCATGAGTACAATAATCTCTCATTCTCACTTCAAGAAGGTAGTGCTCTAGCAGGCTTATAAGGGCAGATAAGGTGGAAAGTATGGCAGGTAGTCATTCTATGTACACATGCAGTTAATGTAAGCAAAAGAAACCAAGGGAAATGGGGCAGAATGAAGGAAATAGTGAGCTTGCCGTCAGAGGCAGTGAGCACGACGTTAGCCGATGTGGGCAGACATAAGCCGACAGTGATGGGAGGGGACCATCTGACTGCCCAGATATAGGGCCAGTGGACCTGTGGCTATTAGACCTGAGGCTCGTTGTACTTGTTTGTCACCAAGTCACATGTGGGTTCACATCCATATCTGGCAATGCCTTCCCTCATCGGAGTGAAGTTAAATTTCCTGACATCGACAAAGGTTACTTATAATTACATAGGGTATGCTTTAGAGTAATATTTCTACTACTTAGTTACAGTTTGCACAATTATGAGTACTCAGAAAATATAATTAACCTCCCTTGCAGCATGTCATAACTACTAAAAAGATCCCCTCGCGTTTGCATCTTGTATGCAGGGTCGGGACAATCATCTCAGGGCGCCGTCGACCCCCATTGTTGTCTCTGTGTCATCCCATGGTCCATCTGTCCTCATGTTGTGGTAGTCTCTTTGTAGTCGTCCTTCGTCACCCAGGCTCTTCCCTGTAGTCATGGTGGCAGCAACTCATCCAACCTGTGAGCATGTCGCTCATGGGTGCTGTGTTGTCTTCTCTGCACTGTCTGCGGTGTCATCACCTTGTCGTCCCCGTAGGCATGGCATCAGCTTGGTGTCACCTCATCACCTCTTGGTGCCATCGTTTGTCTTTCCCATCACCCCACCCCTTCACTGTCCATCCTCAGCAAGAGGTGCGGTCGGAAGTGGTTGTCAGATGGGAGTGGCTAGAGGGTACTTTACGGCCATCCAGTTGGGCGGGAGTCCAGACCCCCCCTCGCAGCAGCTCACTGGTGTCGTTCTAGTCTATTTAGACAAGAGGGGCTGCACGGTTCATGAGTAACCAAGTGAAACCTAAAAATTCTAAGGTATGTAATAATTAGTGAAATGACTTACTTTGTTGCAAGATTGCCTTGGGCAAGGGGCTGCCTATAGGTGTGACACTGCGGCTACTACTGAAGCAGAAACCTAGAGGCCGTGCAGCGACGGCAAAGATGAGGGTTGCCATGTCACTGGCGTGATGACCCATGAGAGCCAGCACATGAGGCTCAGCCATAAGTGAGATGGGCCTTAGGCTATTGGCCCCAAGGCCCTGGGCCTTATATGTGAGCAGTCAGACTTTCTGGATGGGAGAGGTTGATGGCTTTGATGGCATGTGAACAAGTGTTCAGGACAGTAGCCGACAACATTAATGGCAGATACTGATGTCTGGCACATGCCGTAGATGTCTTAAGAGATATACACTACTATTTACTCAAGGTTTATCAGAGAAGGGCCCTACAAATTTAACTCCCTCCTGTTAGAGGAGGACCTCATATGTAGCTCCACCTCTAATAAGAGGTGATTGGTGGGATTATCAGGTGGATCGAGCACACCCAAATTGGGAAGGTTGCTAGTTTCTCTGAGAGTTGGGATATTATATGAGTGTTTCCTCCCTACCCAAAAGACATGAATATGAATATTTTTAGTCTACCTAGTCGTCGTAGTCGAGACTATGATCAATGATCCAGCCATTTTCATAACGATAGGCCTTTTGGATTTTTTCATGCTGATGGACTGGGTTTGAATCCTATATGGTGCCTTGCCACGGCCAGCAGCTATTTTGACTTGCAGCTTAGCAGGATCCAAGGTGCCATCAGTGATAGAACTACACTCAGCCCATCAGCACCGAAAATCCAAAGGGCCTATCGTTATGAAAACAGCTGTCAGAGCTGCCCAGGGCTACTAAGAGCCATTTTGATCAGCTCAGGTGCCTGAGCTGTGCCACAGGCGAGCCAAGCTGAGCCATGACATCACTAGTAGATATTCAGTAACTGTAGTTTTGTTACTGATTTGTTCATGGATGTAGTAATGCTTAATATCAAAGTGTTTAGTCCTCTTATGGTAACATGGATTTTTGGCTATAGCTAATGAGCCCAGGTTATCACCATATACCAGAGTTGGTTCATTCTGCCAATAACCAATCTCAACATATAAATTGCATAGCCATGTGGCTTCACATGATGTGTCTGAAAGACATACATATTCAGCTTCAGTAGTAGATAAGGATATTATATTTTACTTTTTAGACCCCCCATGTGATCATACCTCTGGCAGAAGTAGATGCATAGCAGGATACTGATGTATAATCATAATTATTAATGAAGCTGGCATCAGAATATCCAGTGAAATTATTTTGGCTGGTTACACTATCAGATTCAGGCTTGGAATATATAATTCCAATATTTATAGTGCCTTTTAAATATCTGAGTACTTGTTTAGCAGCCATCCAATGGCACATAGTACGATTTGCTGGCAATGATGCAAGTCTGTGAACAGCAAATGCTATATCTGGCTGTGTGCCCATTCACTATGGACCTTGGGGGATAGGAAACTGCCCCCCTCTAATTTAACCATTTAAGAGAGGAAAAATATGAGTTTAGAGTGTGAATTTCACAACAATTAATGTTGAAAAGCAGATGAATTTCCACCATCCCATGGTGGAAATTCATCCCTTAAATGGGTGGAGAAATGATGGTTTTCATCCAGATAAAGGATGTATAATAAGCCTCTGAACAGAGTGAATGTCATACAAAACCTCATAAAAATCATACCTGAATTTAGCCTATTTCAAACACCTGTAAGGTATGAATTTGAAGGTTATTTTTTATTCATTAAGTGTAGTAATTTCATCAAGTCATTAGCCAAGACTTTCATCTGTTAAACAGCTAATTTTTATATGATATCAAGGTATAAAATCTTCACAAATTTCAGATAATAAAATGGCTCACTGGCAAATCATCACATTCTTTTCAAACCACTAAAATACAAAATCTACTCAAAAGAAGCTGGCCCATCATTGCATCCCCCTCAGCCTGTTGTCTCATCATGTCCCTGTCCATTATTGTCATCATCCTTGTCCCCATTGTTCCATTATCATTGTTCTCAGCATTGTTGTCCCCTGTTCTCTGTCTCCTGTCCCTTTGTTGTCATCCCCATCCCCTCCATGTTGTTGTTCCACCCACTATCCACCCCATAAGCAATTGCTCATGAGGCTGGGGGTGGTGGTGTGGCGCTGTCTCTTCCTCCCTTCTTTGCTCCTCTCACCTGTTCATTGTTGTTGTTGTTCCAATTTGTGCCACCATCACCATGGTCTCCTCATTGTTCTCCTTCCTCTTTCCTCTCCCTCATCGCCCTTGCCACCACTGTTGTCATCCCCCTGTCCTCTGCTTTGTTGTCTCTCCATTCTTATTGTTGTCTGTCATGCCACTCCCATTGCTCCCAGTGCTGGTGTCATTGGTGTCCTGTGTTGTTGTCCCCCTGTCATTGTTGTCCCCTGTTGTTGTCAACCCCTCCCATTGTTGAGCACCCACAATCTACCTTGCGAGCAGAGGCTTGCAACAGTAGTGGTGGGTGCCAGTCATTGGCTTTCTCTTTCATTGGCCCTTTGCCATCCTGCTGTTGTCAGAATATGAGTAACTAATAAAGATTCCTAGTAAATGAAAATGAATGAGAAAAAAAAAACTCACCTGCGGCCAAAGAAACATCATTGATGTCTCTTGGGCCTCATTTTTGTTTAGTCTCCTTGTTGTCTCCTGCTGCCGTTCCATCATGCTGCCACCATATTACACCCACAATCCACACCACAAGCAGTGGCTTGTGAGGCTAGGGGTGGGTGGTGTATCATGTCTTCATCATCTCCCATCATCATTCTGTCATGCCACCACTGTCATATTCCACCCACAATCCCTGTACTTTACACTCCCCCACCTAGTCCACATGGACTCCTAGCTATCCACACGGATTCCTAATAAAGTCCAAGTAAAGTCCAAATAGTCTGCACAGACAGCTCGGACATCATGCAGACTGAAGAATTTGACTGAGTCCAAACATCTTGTAGCTGTAAGAAGTCCCAGTAATGTCTAAATTATCCTAGCTGGTCCGAGTAAAGTCCGAGTACAGAAAGACTTAGTGATTTTTTTTTGTCAGAGTAACAGCAAAATTTTAATGTACAGCACAGGGTTTGGACCCAGGGCATCCTGGTCAGAATTACATAAGCATGGCACAATTAACCACTGTGCCAAAGAGGCACATTATATTTCCACTATTACTACAATTTATTACTGATTACAATGCATGGCTATCAATAAAAAAAGTTACCATTGCTCACATCGAGCAACGGCACTCCAAAATGTGCTAAGGCTGCCTCCCTGTATGGGGGGCAGCAGATACTACATGATAAAAACCCACCATCTCGCTCTTCCAGCGAGACAGCGGGTGCAAGGTGGTAGTGATGTGGCAGCACCTGAACCACCCTGTAAGCAAGTGCTCGCAGCAGTGGGTGACAGATGCTGGTGTTCATCTCCCCGCGTCATATGCACTTGCCAACCACCTTACGAGCAGCTGCTTGTAGGCATGGTGGGGTGCTCGTCGTCGTGTCGTGACCCCTGCCCCTCTGAGCGAGACAGCGGGTGCAAGGTGGTAGTGACATGGCAGCATCCAAGCCACCCTGCGAGCAAGTGCTCGCAGTGGTGGGGGGCAGGTGCTGGTCTTTGTCTCCCTGCATTGTATGCACTCACCAACCACCCTACGAGCAGCCGCTTGTAGGCGTGGTGGGGTGCTCATCTTTGTCATCCTTTCTCCCGCCGCCTTGTCCCCCCTGTCTCATCTCCACACTCTCACACCCTGTATTCACCCTGTGAGCAGTTGCTCATGGCGGTGGTGGGGGGTGCTGGTTGTTGGCAGTGTCATGCTGGTCCCCATCTGTTGCTTGTCGTTGTCGTGTTGTTTCCCCTCCCCCATCTTGTCATTGTTTTCCCCCTCCAGTCGTCGTCTGCACCCACAAACCACCCTATGAGCATCTGCTCGTAGGCGTGGTGGTGGGTGCCATGTCATCTCGTCAGGTTCGTTTCTTCCCCCCCTTGCTGTGTCGTCTCGGCCTTGTATGCACCAGTGTTTCTCCTTATGAGCAGTTGCTTGCAGCAGAGGGGTTTGGTGCCATGGGGGTGGTTGTCTCAGCTCTGTCATCAGAAGGTGCACCCGCAAACCACCCCACGAGCAGTGGCTCATGGGCATGGGGCGGGTGCCGGGTCGTCCTCATCTCCACTGGAAGGTGGGGGTGGGTGCATCAGTGTGATGTGGCGGGTAGATGAGGGTGGTGGTCAATACTTTACACTCCCCCAGGTGTTCCGCACGGATTCCGCACGGACCACACGGATTCCGCGGATTCCGTGCAGA
>QFEU01009198.1:12903-26029 GCA_003316345.1 Tricholoma terreum
CGCCGTCCCCTCTTCTACCATCATCCTTGTTCCCTTCTCATTTGTTCTGTAATCCCAGCAGGGCATAGGGTGCGCTTTTCTGGTGCTGTGGGCCTTGTTTTGCTCCTAAAAATAAAGTAGTGGTTTAGTTAGTATAATACAACATGAATAAAAGAAAAAAAAAACTTACTACGGCCCAAACAATATTTCACATCGTTTGGGCCATGTTGTGTGCAAGGTGGCCCATTTGTGGTTGTTGGCGTTGTGTTTGTTGTTGTGGTTGTCAGTGTTGATGGTGTTGGGGTCATGGGAAGAGGGAGGAGAGAGGGAGGGGTGTCATGGTTGATGGTGGTGGTGTGGGGAAGAGTGATGTGCTGGCAGTGACGCAGCTGTGTGCTTTGTCATACACAGCCATGCAATTGGTAAGTAACGTCGAGGGGTTACTCAACCTCCAATGGTCCATTAGTGTAGTGGTTATATTGTACTATGTTGAGGTGATAACCCAAAGTGCATGTGTTCAAACCATGCACATGTCAATTTACTTTTGTTAATTAATTGAGAGCTCGGACAGTCTGAGTATATCCTCGATTATCACATGACCTGTTAGAACATGTCCGTGTGGAATCCTTGCTAGGAATTCCTAGTCTGAGTTAGTCTGCATGGACAAAACTAGGACAAAACTCAGACAAGACTCGGACTAGGAATGAAAATTTGGCAGCACTTTCTGCCAAAAGAATTCCTAGTAAAGTCCGAGTGGACAACTAGGAGTCCATGCGGAATAGGTGGGGGAGTGTAAAGAGCTTGTTAGAACCTAAAAATCAAAAGAAAAGATTAGCTAGTTTAAAAGAACATTAAAACATACCAGTAGCCCAAACGACGACTGCGTCATTTGGGCCCACTTTGCGTTCAATCATGGTGTCCCCCGTCATTGTCATCAGCAACTCCAACAATGCCATACAAGCAGTGGCTTGCAGGCACGTTCATTCAGTGTTGCTTGTCTGGGTCGTGTTGTGTCATTTTGGTGGTTGTTGGCATTGGAACATCACCCATTACCACCCTGTGAGCAGAGGCTCACAGCAGTGGGTGAAGCGGGTGGGTGTAGGTACCATCTTGGTGCTGTGTCATAGGTATAACATAGTTAGAACCTAAAAATGAAATGAAAAGATTAGCTAGTTTAAAAAGAACATTAAAAAAACATTACCTGGGGCCCAAGCGACATTGTTTGGGCCCCATGTGGTTTGTTGGCAGCGTTTTGGGGCGTTGTCTGATGTGGAGGATGTGGGAGTAGTGGTGCATGTTGACGTTGACGAGTGGTGGTGGAAGGAGGCAGAGGGGAGCATGGTCGAAAGATGGTGGTGGTTGATGTTGATGTGGCATGTGTTTGGCAGGTGTGGGAATGGTGAACCAAGTGGCACCACTTTTTTGTTTGGGTGCGCAAACATGACTAAATGGTCTATGCCCAGTTTCAGGGTAAATAAACCCTTGCTTTCAATGTTTCTTTTTCTTGGGCACACCCCACTATGATTTTAGTTTTGTTATTATTACATTTAATTATAATTAAATTACATCTACTTACACAAGCATAGTATGTAGGTTAAAGGTCAGTTAGAACTGGTTAGAACTGGTTTTAATTGGTTTTAAATAAATATTACATTCAAGGCAACCACAACCGATTGGCTCACAGAATAAGCACAACCACAACCACAAAAAGACCGAACTGCAGTTCAGTTCGGTGCAGGTTTGGTTTTTTTCCAGTTTGATGAACTGGACTTTCAAACACTACTCAAGTGCCTGAGCTGCATCATGGGCAAGCCAAGCCAAGCTGTAGCAACACTAGGCATAGGATATTTCCCATTCTGGAATCAAATTTAGACTACACTTGAAACTTCAAAATGCTGATGTGAGTGGATCAGTGAATTGTTGGTACAGACAGTAAGATAGACAACATCCATAACCCACCAATGTCATGTGATGTTACTTTTCTGTGACATGGCTGTCTATATCAGGTGAAATTTTACTTTTAAATTGCTATAAAATTGTCAATCCAACATGAGCAAAATTTGCTCCTACAATCAATGTGTATATATATAAAGAAGATCTTGGCAAAACCACTTGGCACAAGGTTGAGAATTAACCAACTAGTTTCAATTTCAAATTTGTCCTCTTGTTTATAACATATATATTAGGCTGATATTTGATGTGAGTGTTTATTGTAAATTAGCTTTCTCAATTTCATTCATTATAGTATCAGGTAATACTCTATGATCTCTATATTTTCTGGCAGTCCAAGCTGCCTGACTCCCAGTTAGACCACAAGAGTATGCATCCATGAACCAAAGTGATTGGTTTGAAAAGCGGCGGATGGATGTGAGAGGAATAGATTCCAATGCAGAGAGAGCATTCCGTTCAAGTGCATCTGCATGAGAAGACTCAGGGTTGAGGCAGTAAACCTGTTTCGCATAGCCCCAGCACTGCTTGATTGGGTTGAGTTTGCAATGAAACTTCGGAAGGTAAATAACCTGGAATCCCCAGGTTTCACAAGCCAGTTCAAGAATCAACTTTACATTTGTGAAATCTGGCTGGTTGCATAGGAGGCAGCAGCAACAACAGTCAATGGCTGGTGGCACACATTTGAAACCATCACATTCATATCGCTTCTTGTGCACATCAGTGAAGCCACACTCCTCAAGAATAGTCACCATCCCTTTGAACACACCTGCATGAGGATGGCCTTCAGGAAAATACAGTGGCTGTGGTGTACCATCTGCAAAGGTGGCATCCTTCATCCGGATCTTAACTTTCTCAAGCAAGCCATCCTGTGTGTATATTGCCTTCCCATCAGCACTGCACTTTGTGACTTCAATCAACCAGTTTCTCCCTTCAGCAGGAGTATTCTTTGGCATGTTACCAGCTGATGGAGTACCTTCAGCTCATTTTTTGTGTGTTGTTGCATTGTCATACATGAAGACATGCTCAAAGTCTGCATTGGATCGTTCATGACCATCTGAATATTGCCCCTTTGATGCTTCTTCCCATCTGTACCCCAGTGCACATAAATAATGTTGTGCAGTCCAGACAGAAATTTTCTTCATAATCCCATGCTTATCTCCTCAGGCCAAGCAAGAAAGGCAACAAGCTTCTCAGCTGTGATTTCCTTTCCCAGCTCCTGCAGGTATGGCCCAATGTCTTGGGTGAGATCCTCATCAACGAGCATAGACTCATTCCAATCCCCATATGGGTTCACTGGAAGTACAGTGTGATCCTCAATGAAATGCTAGACTAGTCTCTGAAGAATCCAAGCACAGTATCTCTCACAAAGTAGTGAAAGAGCTGCTTGGAGTGATGATGCAGCCCATTGCCCATGGGTCACAGATCTCATATCTGTATAGAGGGAAAGAAGAGTTTGCATCCCTTCCAACCGTGCTTGGGTAAATGGATCCAAGTCAGGATCCTTGTAACCTGCACCCTTCTCGCATTGTGGATGAAGTTTGACCTTCAAATCATCAAGTGCCTTCATTGCTTGAATGACACTGGGAGCTTCACAATGTTTCCCCTTGGCCATACTCGGTGTGTTGTTGCCATTGCTTCAGATCTGAGTTCAGGGAAGTATCTGACCCCTTGATGTCACTCTTATGATGATCTTCTGCATCAACAGCTCCATCAACCAAGTCCTGGTGCTTGCTCGGCATCCCAAATTGGAAGGCCAGCACCAATTCATCGTCACAAACTTCTGTTACCGTGGTCCATCTGATGGGTTGTGTGACTGGGAACTGAGCAATGGAATGTGTCGATGGACCGACCAGAATCTCAGGCCTCAGGGGCGGAAGTCTGATAGAAGAAGCCAGCAAAATGACATGTCCCATGATTTGCTGATGCGTCGTGAGTTTGATCAAGGATATTTTTAGCAGTTGGTGACGTGAAGATGTTGATGGATTCCTTTGAGCATAGAATATTAATAGACATACTGGTACAGATCATTCGGCTAACTCGCTTAGCCACGATCCATTTCTCTGAACGCTACACCTGACCTTCCCACAATACCAGCCTAATGATAGTGGGGCATCATGCATCATGCTTGTGACCCCACTGCTGATGGCCAACACCGACATTAAATCATCTCCCCAGCAAGTTTTCAACAAATAAGCATAGGCTCGGGGGAGTGTGGGAGCACGAAAAGGTACTAGTAATAATTAGTCAGTCCCAAGTTCTCCCAACAGAGTCCCGGGCCGATTCACTGGCAGATGATCGATAATTCAAGGTACTTAAATCGCCATTCGCGAATGACTTTTAAACTTTTTAGTCGTCTATATCCTCTGCAATATGCCTTCCACCAAGACTTCGCCGATACGTCAGCTCGTCGACATCATATCTTCCAAAGTTTCCGAGATAGAAACGATTTTTGAGAAGCAAGATGTCGACTACCCACGCCTCGACGAGCCCTTTGTTCCTGGCTCCCAGTCTGAGGCTGCTACCATGGCATCGGATGTCACACAATGCGCAGCTCTGGTGGTTGCTGCATGTGCGCAACTGAGTGCAACCCTTGGTTCCCCATATTCAACTTTGTTTGGTATCAGTGGAGGGGTAAGTTTCTTCACAGCTGTTTGCCTTTCAAGTTACCTCAACTGACGCTTTGGTAGTTTCATGTCGCCTCTGCACTCAACGTAGCTTTGGAAGGCAACACCGTTGAAATATTACGTAGCCATCCTGAAGGCCTGAACGTCAATGAAATTGCTGCACAGAATGGTATGAATTCCGTGCGACTAGGTAATCTACGAATATTATAGAACTGGCGGCGAATGTCTGAAAAGGCCTCCAGCTCGAATCCTCCGCCTCCTAGCCACAAACCACATTTTCATCGAATCATCCCCTAATGTCTTTAGGAACAACAGGCTGTCCTCAATGCTAGATACCATGAAGTCAGTCGAGGAGATAAAGGCAAAGTAAGCTTCTCCCTTTCTTACAGCCGATCAAGGCACTTGACGTCCTTTAACAGACAGGAGGACAAGCACGTTGGAACCCCTGGAGTGGCAGCGATTGTGCAACATACTTGCGATGTGGTCTTCAAGGGATCGGCTTACATGAGCGATGTCCTGACTGATCCTGTCATGGGTCACTCAGAAGACCCTGATCATGCTCCATCGGCAGTATGTCACTGTTTCACTTGCCGAAATCAATGTATTAAACAACCTTTAGGTGGCGTTGAAGATAAATAAACCTTTTTGGGAATGGTTCGAGGAACCTGAAAATGAATATCGTTTGAAGAGATTTTCTGCTGCCATGGGTGGAACAGCAAGGCTTGGTCCTCCGAATGCCATCGATCTAGGTTTCAAATGGGGTGATCTCCCTCCCGACTCCGTGATTGTCGATGTTGGGGGAGGGTTAGGCCACATCACGATGCAGCTTCTCCAATACCATCCAAACCTCAAATACATTGTCCAAGATCGGCCCCCTGTTATCGACCAAGCACACGAGGTACAGTTTCAGTTATAATTGGCCGACACTATGGCTGAGAACCGTGGATTCTCCAGTTTTGGCAGAAGAATCTCCCCTCGGCAGTCAACAACGGCTCGGTTACACTCCAAGGTTTGTGTACTATTATGGCAAGTATCTTGTATCCTTGTTAACATCTTTGTGTTCTGTTCTGTTAGCGCATGATTTTTTCACCCCACAACCAGTCACCCAAGCTGCTGTTTTCATGTGCCGTGCCATTCTACACGACTATGGCCGAACCAAGGCAACATCAATTCTCCGACACCTCCGCGAGGCGGCTAGCCAGGAAACGAGACTTCTATTGATCGACACGGTGGGTTGATATATGATAGAATTTGGCCTTCCGTCTCATGTTACATAGGTCATCCCTTATGCTTGCCCGGACGAGGGAGAAGCGTCTAGCATACCAGGGGCTAAGCGACCGCCGCCTCCCGAACCCCTTCTCGCGAATCTTGGGAGAGGTAATGCTGCGCCGTATCTTTTGGACCTACAGGTATATTTAGGTCGCTTTTGCCCTATCTCTCTTATGTTTTGGCTTGTTCTAGATGATGGTTGTTATTAACGGCGAAGAACGCACACTGGGGACATGGATCGAGCTCACTACCAGCACTGGGTGGAAAATCATTGAGATCTTCCCCATTCCCGGCACTATCCAACAACAGATCTTGGCTGTGCCCCTGTGATTGCAGGGCTTGTAGAGGATGTATCATAATATACGTATCGCCCGATGCAGTTGAGCGGCCGCTCGTTCTGTCTTATATGATTTACAAGTGTGCTTTGTAACGATTTTACATGAAATTTGCCCCAACGTCTAGAAGAAGATTGAGCTAAGGAACCCTACCTTGCATTGCATTTGATGTAGGTACATATGGGGAACATCGCACCGGCCCTTTCCACCTCTGGATTGGCCGAACGAAGCTCGCACAGCACTGCTGCCTAGTCTGGATTGTCACCGGATCCAAAGCGATCGTTTAGTGCTTCGCCTAGTGTGAAGTTCTTTTGCAGGAGCGGAAGAATGCATATGAATAGTGTTGCAACCCTAGGTCTCGGCGCGCGTCACAGGAATGATCCTCATTCGCTCTAACTGTGTCAGTTGTATAAATAGCGGAAGATATGGTTTGTTTCGGATCTTGTGACGCGCGTTCATCCGGAATGTATTTTGGGGATTTCCTGGGAGCGGATGGATATCATGGCATGGCAGCCTGAGGCAGGCCACTCGAACAGGAATCTGCCGGTCACAGACGGCCAGAGAAGACGTTGAAGCCAGTTCCAATAAGTAGCTCCGTGGAGGACATGTTTATATCTGCTACGATGATGTCCTCCCTACTGATGACCAGGAGATCGGACCATGGTAACTTGTATGATAATAAATCATGATGTCCCTTACGATAAACTCGAATTTGGACACACATTAGTACTGCGCCGCAGCCCAGGGATGGGTTTTGGATGATAGGACGTACAGAATCAAAGGTGTGCTTGCATCGACGGAACATTAGAACTTGGAAGAACGGCGAAGGCGTACTATGGGCCGATGCGCGTATCACCGCCGCGAATCAACGTAACTTTCGGTACATATACGTTTACCCCATTCACACCAATTCCGCTCAGTTCTCGACATCCCGTCCACCGTGACCGTCGTTGTCCAATCCTTTATGTGGAATGCGGACAAAAACTTCCCGGTCAGCAGTACAACTGCCCAGTGTCAAGTCAGTTCGGAAACGAGCTTTCACCCACCAAGTTGATATGCACCATTTATCAAATTTAGATTTGCACGGATATACAAATCTTTACCGTCTGAAGCTCGGCTCACACTCTTCGAGGAGCATTTGGTTCCCTTGTTAAATGCTATAGATGGCGAGAAATCGGACAGTGGTGCGTACTGGGTGTACAGTGTCGCCCGAGTGTACAGCTAACCATCGAACAGTTCTATCAGCTGCGAAAGCCTTTCAAACACGATTTCTGTCCGTTCCTGCTTTGGATCTCAAGGGGAAGAAGAAAGAGATCAATATGTTGTTGGATGGACTGCAGAAGGACTCGAAGATCTCTATTAAAGAGCGTTCCAATCGGCAGGAGCTCTTGGAAGAACTTTTCGACAGTCTGACCAACTGGTTGAATGTCATATGGAGCGTGGTTTACGAGCACAACTCCGGCTATATCTACGCCCATACATGTCTTCTCTTTGTTGCAGACGTGATGTCAAAGCTCGACGGGCTTCCTGCAGGGTGAGGATATCTGACAACAACACCTTAATGCTCACTTATTCACATCATATAGATGCAAATGCCCTATCATGAATATGCCCGTGAATGTCACGATCAAGAACCGGGGTGGCAAGGTTATCAAAGAATTTTCTGTATCGGGACCACATGGCGTTGAGCGTATTCTGTTATGGATATGGCGTGATCTCTTTGTATCCCTACTTGCTCGCGGCGCTAGTTGGGAAAAGGAAAAGACTTCGGAATTGTTAGAAAGCATTGAAGATGTGTTGGAATGGACAGCTTTGGAGCGGCTGTTGTACGGTGGCAAGGAATGTGAGTGATTTAATTTCGAAGTGGCATTTTATCAAAGCAGCCTGATCTACCGCACTTATATAGCTTTGTTCGGTGGCAATGGCCATGGTGACGACGATGAAGACGACGACGATGATGATAGCGATGACGATAGCATCGACGAGGAAAGCGGAGAGGAAGATGAAGATGACAATGACAATGAAGATGGAGATGAAAGCGAGCAGAATGAAGATGACAGCACATGGGGTGCGGAGGCCGATGGTCAGTATGGCCTTCGAAATCGTACTATTCCTACTCAATATGTCTTGCAAAGAGGACGAAACCGTTCCACACTCGTGCCGTCTCCATGCCCATCACTGGACCACTCTCATCAACGACCAACGGCTTCCCTTGCAGAAAATCGTTGAAGCCCGATTGCGCTCAATATTCGAAGTCACTCCTTCTCTGCCGCTGTTCATGACCATTCTATCTATCAGCCGCAACGTCCCCGAATCGCAGAAGTGGCTGTTTTCAACAACAGCACAAAATGCCACTAACACACCCGAAACGCTTGCCGCCGCACTCGAGATCTTCTCTGCCGAATCCGAGGTCCCACGTGTCCTTGCCCTTCTCGACTCACACTCTTACCTTCTCCGTCCGCGCGATGCTCAAAGTCTCCAACTTGCTGTCGTAACCATCGCCGAGTCACCGCAATACCATGCGCGTGCCATCCCCATCATAACAAAAGAGCTCTCCGACAGCATACGTGAGATCCACGTCGCGGTCCGCTCCGGGTTCTCCCACATCGATGAAGCCAAGAATCAGCGTGAGCTCGCCGAGATTCTGAAGCTTCGTGCGGGTCGCGCACGAAGGCAACGAGTGGAGGCGTGGGTTGAGGCAGTATCCTCGCCACCCGCGCCATTGATGCACCCCATGGCTGTCGCAGCCGCGATGATGATGGGACTTCCCGTGCCCCCTCCCGGCCCTCAAGGAGAAGATCCCGAACTGATCGCTGCGCTCGATATGTCTTCATCGTATGATCGTGATCTGGAGGACTTGAGGGACGAGTTTAGACCAAAGCTTAGCGAGAGGTTCGATGGGTGGTGCAAGGTGGCGAACAACATGAAAGGCGGATCTGGGCTTTTAACCGATGCATATGCAAGCATGCTAAAGCTTATGCCTTTCATGCGGGCTTCTGATATTGTCCGTGAAATGCTGACTAGGTACGCTTCCGTGACCAGTTTTCACGCCGAGACCGCCTTTGACATGGATGAATAGCCTTGAAGACAGATCGAGCATGAGCCACATCTATTCCGCTTTGGAAACCTTGACCTCGTTTTGCAAAACTCAGCAGCAGATAATCCTTCAACACGCAAGGGAGAAGAAAGCGAGGTCCCTGATCCTCGCTGGTAAAGCGTCCACTCGCGAGAGAAATAAGGCTAAAGTTCCACAGCTACTGGTGCCAGGTGGAATAAACGATGTTGATTGACTGACAACTGACACGATGCAAGTTAACTGCTTTTCTCACGACTGTTCTAACTTCTGGTTCGTTATCGCCATTTACCGCTCTCACATGTACCGTTATCTGCGTCCACATTCAATGCATTGCTTCGCTGTAAGTAAACCTGATAGCCCGCCAACGTCAAGGAGGCCTCGCGTCCTGATCGTGATTTGATGCATTGGCCCGGGATAAAAATAGAATTGGCATTGCTTGGCAGGATGATCCACAAGTGGACCCGACTCGGAGTAAACCTTATAAGCAAGCTAGGTGTCGTGCGTCCAGTTTCGAGATTGTACTTCCGATACCCTACTAGTTTGACTAGGGTCCACCGCCGCCTCTGTATCGCTGCTACGCGCTGTCGTTCTCCTGTTGCATCCAAGTGCCTTCCTGGAACAATCGCACACTTAAATTTCCAACGAGCCCGCCAGTGCAATGTGCTGCCGGCGATTTGTGCTGATTTCGGCAATCATATTCGCGCTCTTTTCTGAATCCTTCTCGGCAACATCTTCGTCGCAATTCAAACCAGCAGAATACCCCAAACACGTCGCTACTTGTCAAGCTGTGAAGCGAACACCTAAAGCAGAAGCCGTTGATCTCGTGTTATGTATGCTTTGTTTTCTCGTCATGTTCAGCCTAGTTCTTATTTGACCACTCGTCAGATTATGTTGATGTTAACCCCAAAGCAGATATTGCTCTGCTAATGGTCCATGGCTGGCCGGCCCTATGGAGCACTTGGTCTAATCAAATCCAGGAGTTTGAGGTAATGTCGTCATCACGGCATTGCTGGATTTGAACAAGTGATCGCGTCCCCTTTCTCAGAATGATTACCACCTTGTGATACCTGACCTTCGCGGGTTTGGGGAATCTACGCACCCTGGTGACGTTCGGACTGCAGGTACGATGGGTGACCTCGTCGGGGACCTGGTCTGTGTCCTGCAACATGCTAGCGTGAAGTCGGCTATTTGTATGGGGCGAGTCTCGAATTTTAGCTTTGATCCCGTCTATTTATCTTGCCAAGTACTCTAGACATGATTGGGGTTCCCAAGTCTGTTACGAAGCTGCCCGTATGCGACCCGACATCTTCTCCGGTGTGATTGGAGCTGTAGTCCCCGTAAGATGATGCTCAACCTTAACTTAACTTGAAAGACAGTCTAATGGTCAATTTTTTACAGTACATGCCCGCCGCAGATCATTTCGTATCTATTCAGGCGCTGGTCGGAGTGCTTCCGAAGCTCGCCTATCAGATTTATTTTGATAGTAAATCCGATACTGCTATTGCAGAACTCGATCGAGATGTTAGAAGAACTATGCGTGCGACTTACAGAACAGTCGATAGCCCTCCACCAGACGAGTACCTAAGAAGTACAGACTCATTCCTCGAGGCTTGGAGTCATGTGAAGGAGGTTTGACGATATTCTACTCTTTTATAAGCTCCACCGACTCTTACCAGATCGCACCCATACCCTTCTTCACTTCGGAGGAAGAGGACTACCTGGTAGAACAGTACAGCATTCAAGGCTTTAGGCATAGTACGTTTACGATCATACGTTACCATCAGTTGCTGAACACATTCAAAGCATTGCAATTCTACATGCCCGAGGTCCGTTCGCGTCGAAATCTCCTTTCCATTTATTAAGTTCCAACGTTTCTAGAATCGTTACGCCTCCTGGGAACTTGGACATGCGCAGGGGAATCATTCCATTCATCAACCAGTGTTGTCAATTTATCCCCTGAACGTAATACTACTCAAAATCGTGCAGTAATCTTTCCTAACACGTAGTTTGACAGGATCCTGTCGCCGATTGGCTGGTTGCCTCTCGTATGTTGAAATCAGGGGAATTTCTTTCCGGCTTGACCACGAAGGTTCCTGTATCTCACTCACCGGTTGTGCCGATTTCTAACCAGGTTTACTTCAGACGCTGGAAGGTGCCCATTGGGTCCACCTCGAAAATCCTGTCAAATTTAATGCCATTGTCCGTGAATGGTTGCAAAATGTGTATTTGGAGCATGAGACAGAAGGTGTCGTTGAAGATACCCGAGTTGCCGATGAGCTTTGAACATCTGGAGTAAGTAACGAGGTTGAGGGTTCACTGTAATTTTTTCGGGCGGTAAAGCAGGTAGCTCAATTGAATGTAATATTAGCACTGAATCGAAGATAGTTGACAAGGGAGGGTATAGGCCTGGGTAAGAACATGAAAGGCACCCCAAGTAATCTGAACCATAGCCGCAGTGAGAAATTCATAAAACATCGTGAGGGCGTAAGTGAGTCCCACGATGTGTATACACCAACCCTTCCAACTCAAAATCCGAGTCTTCTCGGCCATTGTCCTCATCTTCGTTGGAGGACTCTATTGCAAACCTTTTTCGTTTGGTTCCCGTCTTCACTGTCGGGTTCTTTTTGAGGGAGGCATTCTTGGTTCCTGCAGCCTTTTTCTTCTTAGGAGGGGTTGGTACGTACGAGGGAAACTTCTCGACAAGGTTGAGCTGGAAGTCAACATCGTAGTCGATGCATTCCATTGTCCGGACAGCGATAGACTATGGTAAAGTGTGAAGGATAACCAGGGAGCCCGACCACCTGGCGTGCTCACCTCCTCACCACGCATAAACGCCCGATTGATTTCCTCCGTGACGGTAATGTTGTGCTTGCGTGCGGACTCATACTCTTCGTTCCGTTCCGCCTTTGTGGGATTGCGCCCCGGTATCTTGCGAAGGTGAATGCGAGCTAATGTGCTCCTCCCCCAATCCCTTTTGAGAATTTGTTCAACCCGAGTGTTGCGAACTAGCAAGCAAGTAGATATGAGCACAAATAAAGCATGTGGTCAACATAGAGTGTGACCTTGACAACTTGGGAAGCCCATTCACACCCGCATTATCGACGGGGGTGTTTTGTTTTTCTTGGGCACTACATGGACGCGAACCAAGGATATCTCACATCCGCGTTGTCGATGGGATGTTTTATTTTCTTGGGCACAATACAGACTCGAACCCAAAGACTTTTTGCTAGGTCATCACACTCTCGTCGATACTCTCTTTTTTATTATGCAAATTACACAAAACGTGTTTCAATGGACAGCCTTTGCACTCTAGAAAAAACGGCTCTGGTGCAGTGTCTGGACCATGGACCAAGTTTTTTGCAATTAATCAAAAAAGAGCCCAGGCCTGTAAAGGCCTGGCCTGGTATCAATCATTAAGTTTCTTTGTTGCAATTTTATTTTTAATGGAATTGTTGGTGAAACAAGACTTATAATTGCAAAAGAAATTCCACAACTATTCTACAGACCAAAATGATACCTGAAAGTGTTCTATAATATTTCTACAATATCAGCTGCATTGATTTCTCTATTGAAATATTTACCTATCTCCTCTGAAACAAGCTAGTGGTAACATATTCTTACCCAAAGCAACACTCTGAATGTCATTCTGAACCAGGACAAGTAAGGAGAGCTCATATTTTTGGCCACAGACACACTCAATTGCCAGCACTCTCACACCAGCCACATCTGAGACCTGGCACCTTTCCTTCCACTGTGGGTGCTGCTGCTGACATTCCACATCTGCATTGACACGTACATATGTCACTCCACTGGCATGTACAGTGCTTCCTTTCAGTATACTCAGCTCCCCTGAACATGTGCATCACCATGTGCTTGGCTGCACCCCCCTTTGT
>QFEU01009213.1:0-10902 GCA_003316345.1 Tricholoma terreum
GAGAATATAACGCTAGAACTAGTACGTCGCATGAGAATAGTTGGACATGTGTATGTATCGAATTTTTGTTGCCAAAAAATCGTTAATGGACAAACATCGATCTGGAATGTAGGTTGAATATAGAGGTGGGATGTGTAGTAGCTCTGCATGAGCCCGACGGATATAGCTGGGTGTATTTTCGGAGGGGTATTTCTTCCCTCTGCCGATCCATTCACTCTCGTGCCAAACCATGTATGGTTCATCATCTGAGTCAAACAGTTCTTCGGATAGTGGCATTCTGGAGGAATGGGTATGATGAGGATGAATATCAATGTTGCTGCGCAGCCTGAAATTTGAAATTTGAAATTTTGTTACAAACCGTCCAGGAAGTCTCAAGATAGAAAATTGTAAAAATCAATAATGACTTTGCCAAGGTTCGAACTTAGGACCACTACATCTCCCAACTTTAGTTAGCATATATATATACCATTGAGCTATCTGGGATATGTTCGGACTCGGGATGAGGGGTACACATGAGACAGAAAATTTGTTCGGACCAAAAATCAGGCCTGCCTCTGGATTTCGAAGATTTTGTTCGGATAAAATCATGCATAGGCCAATTTTTCAGCCGAAATTCGTTCGGATGGTGAGCAGGCCCCCCCACCTATTGTCAGGGGTCCTGCAAAACTCTGGCTGGCCTGAACGTCGGCTTGAGATTGTCATGCAAGTTGATTTCTTTTGTGGAAGGATGTGCCTGGAGCGTCAGGCATTTTTCAGGTGCGTTCCTTTGACGAATTCCTGGTGGGACTCTATGTTGTAGGACATCACGGTCTTTCGGCCGCCCGGGTGACAACTACGGGTGTAGTTATACCCTTGTTCTTTCAATCATGATCACAGCCCCTGACGTGGTCCCTTCATTAGTTGAACTTGACGTCGACGAGATGTAGTGGTTCGTAACTTGATCCGAGATCCCCCAGTGTACCAAAACTTGTCACGACGCACGTCAAGGAATATCTTGGTCCAGAATATGGGTCCAAAGCGCCGAATATGTGGACACCAAGTGATAAGCTCCCATGATAATCAACTTGTCTTTGTCAGGGTATCCGGTGTGTGGCCAGCGCACAGCGATATCTCTTGAACTTGGAGTCAATCAACTACTGATGGACAGTTCACGTGGGCAGAAACGCCAAGATGCGTCAGGGCGAGGCAACAAGCGCCCAGAATCTGTTGTCTCTTGCTACTTATTGTATTTCTGTTAACGACATGCTTATCCCCTTGCGTAGGTGGTCGACCACCGCTTCAAGTTATATATCTAGACAATGAGGTTACGTTGAGCTGCAAAGCTTCATACCCGTCGATTCTAGGTCATATCACGGTTACCACGACTGCTAACTTGAAACGGGCTTGTGGTGTTCTCCATGAGTTCTACTAGGTCTGATCGTCTGAAATCCGCTGGAGAGATTGCACTCGACGGTCTTCGGACTACATTACAAGTCGCTAAAGATGTATCCAGTTCTACTGGCGTACCTGGACTCGCGGGTGGCATTTCCGGCCTTGCGGCGATTCTGGATGCTGTTCAGGTGAGTTGCCAACATAGGACGAAGCCAGAGGAATCTACTGATTGGTCCGTGGCATCAAGCAAACGTCCGACAATGTAGACAGTGCTCAAAAGCTTATCAAGCGTGTCGAAGAGCTGGACCATATGCTGCAAAATGTTCTTGTTGGCGAGAATTTCCCTCCGCCAATCGCTGAGCGTGTCCAGAAGTTAATGAAGCAAGTTGCTCCCCTTTTGAAGAGTTGATATCGTTAATGTCAATGCTGTGTAGAAAATGGGAGAGTGAAGGAGAAGAAACCAAGAAGCTCCAATCCCGTACTCGACTGCGGAGGTTTCTTGGTTCTAAGAAAGACGCCAAAGCTGTGGCGGACCACTTGGAAGCAATTGATCAGTCGATTCGTCATTTCGTGGTGCGTATAACCTGCACGTTGTTGGCATCCTTCACAGTTGCGACAGCTAGAAAGCACCCTCCGGATCGAGGTTGATGTACGAGGCTTGCGTGATGACCATCAGGCTCAGGTTGGTCTATTGTGTGTAGTCATATATCGTCCGTGTCATTAACTTCCCTTCAACAGGAGGTGAAGGCGCTACTTGATCGTTTCCCGCATTCTAAAGCTGCGCATTTCGACTATGCTGAGAACACTATCAGTCGGACCGAATGTATGGACCGAACTCGTGAGGACATCCTTCAGAAACTCTATCAATGGATTGGTACATCGAATGCAATGCGGCCGACCCTCAATGATTCGCATACGGTGGTTGATGGTAAATGCGCGCGTATCTTTTGGATTAACGGTATGGCAGGCACGGGGAAAACAACGATTGCGTACACGGTTTCAAAACACTGCAGAGAATTCGGAATTCCACTTGCGACGTTCTTCTGCTCTCGCGATGATGCCGAGACCAGTAACCCCAACCTGGTTTTCCCGACTATTGCGCGACAGCTCGGTATCATCAACAAAGCCTTTGCGAAGGAGTTGTCAAGAACTTCTGAATCACATCCTGATATTTTCTACTCTGCTCTATCTCATCAGTTGGAAATACTTCTCGTCAAACCGCTGAATGCAGTCAAGGATCAGTTTCCTCCCTGCATAATTGTGTTGGATGCACTTGATGAATGCAAAGATGACTCTTCAACCTCTATCATCTTGTCGTCCCTTATGCGCCACATAAACAACCTTCCAGCCGTTCGGTTCCTGATCACCAGTCGCCCAGAGCCAAACATCACACAAGGCTTCCGTCTGAAAGCATTACAAGCCGTCACTCAACCATTCAACCTCCACGAGGAAGCCCTCGAAACCGTGGAGAAAGATATTGGATTGTATCTAACCGAGAGCCTTCACGGGATGGGGGAGCGCTATGAAATGGAGGACACCTGGCCAACCTCTCCCGACATCAAGTCTCTCACTTATTTATCCGAAGGACTGTTCATTTATGCTGCAACGGCGGTCAAATTCATTGGAGACCCAGCGTACGCTCATCCGAAGCAGCAATTCGACCGTTTGCTTCATAATCAGGGTGGCGAAATCAGCTCTTTGACTCAACGACTGGATGAGCTATACACGCAAATCTTGAAGGTTGCATTAAGTGATATATCTGCAGAGCTTCAAGATATGGTGAAGCTTGTGCTTGGATCGATCGTCGTACTTCGGGATCCTCTCTCTGCTTTAAATCTCGAGCATTTACTCAATCTGGAGATTGGGTCAGTCAAGCGAGCCCTTCGCCGTCTTCATTCTGCACTTGACGTTCCTGAAGGCGACCACCGAGTCATACGTTTGATCCACCCATCCTTCTACGACTTCATCATTGATACTTCGCGATGCGTCATCCCAGGATTTTCACTTCTTCCAATGGAACATCACGATTTCCTCGCACGGGCGTGTTTTGAGACCTTATCGAAGGGTCTCCGGCGCGATATCTGTGACATCAGAGATCCATCCAAGCTAAACCACGAAGTATATGGCATCCAGACTCGCATTGCTTCATGCATTTCGCCTCCTGTTCAATATGCATGTCGCCATTGGACGTGGCACTTGTGCCATTCGCTAGTATCGGAGGTTCTGCTAGAAATGATGCAAAACTTCCTGCGAGTGGGGCTATTGTACTGGATCGAGGCCTGCAGTCTTCTTGGAGAATTGCGAACTGCGCTTGTGGGTCTGGATGAAGTGCAGCGTTGGGTTGCGGTGAGTTCCAGTCACACTGGTCAACGACAGCTGTCTCATCGGCGGACACCTTATGCACAGACATCTGCAAACCCACTCGGTGATATAACTGAGCTGTTATCCGATGGCGAAAGGTTCATCCGCGAATTCTTTCCTGCTCTCAGTACCGCTTCCCTGCACACATATCACTCTGCATTGGCATGGACACCTCCGAAATCATTACTTCATGCCACATATGAACATGAGCTGGTAGATACAGTGAAACCCCTCAACCCCATTTCTCGCCAGTGGAGCCCTTGCTTGCACACTCTCGAAGGACATACTGGCAATGTTTCCTCTGTTGCGTTCTCTCGTGATGGTTCCAAAATCATTTCTGGATCGACTGATCACACCGTTCGGCTCTGGGATGCAGTGACTGGTGCATTATTGAAGACATTGGAAGGCCATCGCGGTTCTGTCAAGTCGGTTGCCGTGTCTTTTGATGATTCTATGATAATATCTGGGTCCACTGATGATACTAACGACACCATCCGGGTCTGGGATATGGTGACGGATGCACTGCTGAGGGTCCTCGAGCCGCACTCTGCCGTCTTGTCTGTTGCAAGTTCGCCCAAGACCCATTGGATCGCATCTAGCGGTGACAGTCACGTCATTCAAATATGGGATATCTCAGACGGCACTCTTTTGAGAACGCTGAAGGGGCACACTAGTGAAGTTTCCTCTGTCGCTTTCTCGAACAGTGGGGAATGGATTGCTTCTGGAGCTCACGATCACACGGTTCGGCTCTGGCATGCTGAGAGTGGTGCTCTGCAGGCGACTTTCGAGGGACATAGTAGAAGGGTTTCAACTGTGGCATTCTCTCCTAATGACAAAACGATCATCTCGGGATCAGACGACTGCACTGCACGAGTGTGGGACATTGCGTCAGGTACCCTGCTGTTGACCCGTACATTTGACGACCCCGTTTGGTCACTGGCTCATTTTCCTCTGACGAATGAGGTTACGACCGCGTTGGGTAGTGAAATCAAGACATGGGATGTGGCAACTGGCAACGTTCTGCGAACTCTCGAGGCGCGTGATACCGGCGTTCAATTTCTTGCACTCTCCCAAGATGGCACGCGCATTGCGTCGGGGGGGTTCAACCAGAAAATACAGATATGGCAAGCCCAAGCTGCTTCTCCGGAAACGGATCGTCCCTGGAAAGTCGGCTTGGTCAAATTTTCCCCGGATGGTCTTCACGCCGTCTCATCTCTCATCTGCAGGATGGACATATGGAATGCAATAACTGGCAGTCTTCTTAGAACGCTCAAAGGTCATACATCCTCGATCACGACGATATCGTTCTCTGCGAATAGTGCAAAACTTCTGTCCGGCTCGGGCGACAGGACAATCCGGTTGTGGGAAGTCGATACAGGCAGTGCCTTGAGAAAGCTTGATGGACACAGTGCTGCTGTCGTTTCGGCAGAGTTCTCTCGTTGCGGGGCACAGATCGTTTCCTCATCGAAGGACGGTACCATCCGAATATGGGACACAGCTACTGGCGTCACAGTTCAAACTATTACAATCGGAGTCCAGATCCACTTCACTTGTGCTTCTTTATTTCCTAATGGCAAACAATTTGCCGTGGCAGTTGATAACGTGGTTCAGATATGGGACTTGGTTAGTGGTGATCTCCAGAAGACACTCGACGGATATTGGAGTCATGTCCTGGAGATTGCCTTTTCTGTAGATGGCACGCAAATTGCCTCCAGCTGCTACGATGGCACCGTTCACACGTGGGACGGAGCTACTGGAGCAGAACTCCAAGCCTTCAAGACACAAGGAACACCGTGCAGACTCATGTACTCATCTGACGAGAGATCCATCTTCACCAACTTGGGACCTATCATGATACCGAAGGAAAACCTACCCGTCAGAAGATCAAACAGCACAGGCATGCAATCTTTTACTCACAATCCGGGGTATTTCATGAGAAATGGCTGGTTATGGACCCAACGCCCCGAGCGTCGAATATGCTGGATTCCTCCCGCTTGGCGTCCCAGAGAACTCATGTTTCAACGTGATCTGCTTACCTGGAGCGGTTATCATGTTGCATTTGGCACGGCAGATAAAATTGTTTTCATTGATACCACGGACTTGGCTATTTATTTGAATCACTTGTACTGATGGTCGAAGATATATATCCTTCTTGGAACATGGCGTCCCCCTAAGCCAGATCGTGACGTATTTGACTTGAACGGACAATACAATGTGAATGATGAGTGTCCGTTGAGGCACTGAGTGACCGAGAGCCGTATTATCTTGGGCACTCCAGATATCGGGATTCGAGACGTAGATGAGTAGCACTACGTGTTGACAAACCAAGGCCTCGAGCTTGCACATAAGTACATCGTCAGATACGAAAGGGCTGCCAGAATTAAGAGGGACATCCATTCCATCGTCGACTTCATCAAGAAATTGGCCAAAGATCTCTGCAGCTCCTGAAGCCAAGATAACCCGTATAGCTAGGTGGAGGTTGCAGATTTTCGGATCAGGGGGGAGTATATGGGAACCACCTTTACCCTGTCGAAACACGAGTTCATCACCATCTGTAAGCCTAACCATGGGCGACATGAAAGTCCGTCGAGCCTCCCGGTAGTAGTATTTCCACTATCTGAATTCAAGAACATGACTAAATTGACAGCCTCACTTGATCATGATATAATCTGGCTTCAATACCCCAAGCCAGGAAAATTTCCATCGAATTGTGGGCGTCCTTTTGAATATTCAGAGCATTCTTTGGGTGCTTTACGTATTGCTGGATAAATCCTGCGTCCAAGGCAGAACCAGTGAGGGGATCGATGGCAATGTGTGACTGTCGAGATCGAGGAGTGAGCTCAAAGCGATGAAAGCCATCGTAGTTTGGATGTACTTTTGAGTGCACGGAAAACGGGATGAAGTGAGCACATCGGGGAATGTCATAATTTGGAGGAAAGAATGGAGCTCCTGTAAGAAGGCACTTGCGGCCATCGCGAAGAAAAATCTACAACTGATCGTTGGTCTCGCAAGTGCACCAACCAGCTAGCCAAAATCTTTCGAGGCCGATTGGCTGCGATTTACGATGGCTTACTTTTGATCTCGTCAGTTTGGGATGGATTGGCCAGTATCTTGGGGTGTGTTTGTTCCACCAGGTCTTCGAACCGGAACAAGTAAATTCATTGTTCTGGATGAGGATGTACTAGACGACTTACATGCAACGAGCAAATAGCTTGACGACCGAGTTCTTCGTGAACCATTCTCGCCAAGTCATCCGGAGGGATGGTGCGAGCACAACTACCAGCTTTCTTGAAACGCATTGACCAAGGTCAGGTCAAGTTGAAGAATGAACGACGTACCTAACGTTTGCACCAAGTTTGCACCTTCGAAATCCCACATGCTGAGCTCCACCAGGAAGTTCGCAACAACAACGCTAATACAATACAGCATTGGAACCCCATCCGATTAGGAGCATAAGTGGAATGGCGAAATGCAAAGAGGAAGAGCCCGCGGAACAGCTGAGCTACTTACAGGATATTCCTTGCAGACTCATGTGCTCACCTGATGAGAAATCCCATCTTCGCCGGCTTGGGACCCACTACGCGTCTACGATACCGAAGGAGCGCCTATCTATCAGAAAATCAAGAAATGTTGGCAAACAACCAAGTCTGCAACGTTCAACGTTGTCCAACTCTTGGATCGCTCAGAGTCACGTGCTTGAACGATCCACTGCCACAGCTTCTGCCCAGCTTCTGCCAATGTTCAATGAGAAGTACCGGATCTGATCGTCTCAAGTCTGCTGGAGAGATTGCGCTTACAGGGCTGCAGACAACACTTCAAGTCGCCAAAGATGCATCTGGCACCGCTGGCATCCCAGGACTCGTGGCTGGGATCGCCGGTCTTGCAGCGATTCTAGACGCTGTTCAGGTGAGTTGGAGCAGGTCTGAACAACGAGCAGTGTCCTAACTCTTTGAGGTCTTAGCAAACCACGGACAACGTAGAGAGTGCCAACAGACTCCTCGAGCGTGTTGTTGAGTTAGATAAAATGCTGCGAAATGTGATTGCCACAAGAACACTTCCTCAAACCATGCTAATGCGTGTGCTGGAGCTACTGAAGCAAGTCGTTCTTTGATTAATGGGTCATTGTTGATACAGATGCTGGTTAGGAAATGGGAGAATGAAGGCAGCGAAATCTATAAACTTCGATCTCGCAGTCGGATGAGGAGATTTCTTGGCTCTAAGAATGATGCCAAAGCTGTAGCGGGTCACTTGGAAGCAATTGATCAGTCGATCCGTGATTTTATGGTGAGTAATACATCACGTCACTAGCAATGCCTCACAGTCGCAACAGTTAGAAAGCACATTCCGAACTGAGATGGACGTACGGAGTTTGCGCGATGACTTTCGGGCACATGTTCGTCTTCTGCATGACATCAGTCATTCCCCCTGATCAATTTCTCCGTCAGGATGTAAAAGTACTTCTTGGCTTCGAGGTAAACCTCCCGCACTCCAAAGCTGCTCACTTCGATTACGCCTACGATAACATCAGTCGGACGGGATGTACGAATGGCACTCGAACGGATATTTTGCAAAAGCTTAATCGATGGGTCAATACACAGCACACCAGCGGCGAAAGCGCGAGGATCTTCTGGATCAACGGTATGGCCGGGACTGGCAAGACGACTATCGCGTACACAGTTTCAAAATACTGCAGAGATTCTGGGGTGCCGCTTGCGACATTCTTTTGCTCTCGTGACAGTGCCGATACCAGCAACCCTAATTTGGTTTTCCCGACTATCGCTCGACAGCTGGGAATTATAAATGAAGCCTTCGCTCAGGAGTTATCGAACAGTTTTAGAACTCATCCTGACACGGTATACTCTGCCATATCGCACCAATTAGAAATGCTTCTTGTCAAACCGCTGAACGCAGCTAAGGATCAATTCCCTCACTGCGTGGTCGTGTTGGATGCCTTGGATGAATGTAGAGATGATTCTTCGACCTCCATCATATTGTCATCGCTCTCCCACCATATCACTAAGCTGCCATCAGCCATTCAGTTTCTGATCACGAGCCGTCCAGAACCAAGCATCGCTCAAGGTTTCCGTCAAAGAGTGTTACACACCGCAACCCAATCATTTAATCTTCGTGAAGAAGCTCTCGGAACAGTGGAGAAGGACATTGAATTGTACTTAACAGAGAGCCTGCACAGCATGAGAGATGATTATGAATTAGAGGATTCGTGGCCTTCGACCCCAGACATCAAGTCCCTCGCAGGTTTATCTGGAGGATTATTTATTTACGCTGCGACAGCGGTCAAGTTCATTGTGGATGTGGCGTACGACCATCCGAAGGACCAACTACAACGCTTGCTCCATAATCAGGGCGGTACATCAGGCTCTTTGACGCAGCGGCTGGATGAGCTCTACATGGAGATTTTGGAAGTCGCACTAAAGAATATCGCCGCAGAGCGACGGGATTTGGTGAAGCTTGTGCTTAGCTCGATCGTCCTACTCCGTGATCCCCTCTCCTCTTCGGATCTTGAGCATCTGCTCAACTTGGAGCCTGGGACGGTCAAGCGAGCTCTCCGCCGCCTTCATTCTGCGCTTGACGTTCCCGATGATGACATTCGAGCGATCCGCTTGATCCATCCGTCCTTCCATGATTTCATGGTTGACGCCTCACGATGTACTATCCCGCGAGTAGCCATTATTCCTGACGATCACCACGAAGTACTTGCACGAGCATGTCTTGATGCATTGCTGAAAGGTCTGCGACGCAATATATGATCCATCCAAATTAAACAGTGAAGTGGATGACATTCAAGACCGTATTACTTCAAGAATCTCACTTGATCTCCAATATTCGTGTCGTCACTGGATGTGGCACACGTGCCGTTCGCGCGTCACAGACATTCTTTTAGAAACGATGCACGACTTTGTGCGCACCAAGCTTCTATATTGGATTGAGGTCTGCAGTCTCCTCGGGGAACTACGGACCGCCCTCGTAGGACTGGATGAAGTGCAGCGTTGGTTTGCAGTGCGTTTGAGTTGTAACTCAGTGAACATCACTCCATTAATCACATTTTGATCAGACATCTGGAGCCGACATCAATGATACGACCAAACTGTTATACGACGGGGAAAGGTTCATCCGTGAATTCTTCCCCGTGCTCAGTACCTCATCCCTGCACACCTATTACTCAGCATTAGTGTGGACACCTCTCAAATCTTTTCTTCGCGCTACATACGAGCATGAGCTATTGAATGTAGTGAAACTGATGAACTTTTCTTCGTATCATTGGAGTTCCTGCTTGCAGACTCTTGAAGGACATGCCCAGCCTGTTTACTCCGTCTCATTTTCGCATGACGGTACCAAAATAATTTCGGGATCCAGGGACCGGACCATTCGACTCTGGGATGCGGTGACAGGTGCATTGCTCAGGATATTTGAGGGACATAGTGGTGATATCAATGGGGTTGCTGTGTCTCTGGATGACTCAACAATCATATCTGGCTCCGACGACTGCACCATCCGGTTATGGGACATGTCAACAGGCGCACAGGTCAGGATTCTCCAGCCGCATTCTGAAGTTCGGGATATTGCCACCTCAACGAAGGACAATTGGGTTGCATGCAGTGCTGGCAATGTCATTCAATTATGGGACATCTCAACTGGTGTTGTTCTGCGGACGCTCGGGGGACACAATGACTTTGTTTCCTGTGTCACATTCTCCGAAGATGGAGAATGGATTGTTTCTGGAGGTAATGATCTTCAAGTTCGAGTCTGGCAAGCTGAGAGTGGTGTCCTTCGGGCGACTCTCAAAGGGCATGAGTCTTCAATTTCGGCTGTGGCATGCTCTCCGGATGGCAAGATCATCATCTCTGGATCATCGGACTGCACTGCCCGGGTTTGGAATGCAGAGACTGGCAGTTTATTGATGACCCGGACATTCGATCATTGGGTTGTGTCAATAGTCTTCATTCCTCTCACCAATGCCGTTGCATGCGCAGGCGGAGTGCTTTGCAACCACATCGAAATATGGGATCCAGTAACTGGTGATCTTTTCAGGACTCTCGAGGCGCGTGATTCTGGAAATCAATCCCTCGCAATATCCCAGGATGGGACGCACATTGCATCGGGGGGATATGACGAAAAAATACAGGTTTGGCGAGTTGCTTCTGCAGCGCA
>QFEU01009221.1:0-11144 GCA_003316345.1 Tricholoma terreum
TTCACAAATCGGTGCCGTCCCATCTCTATCAATGGCCAGCAGACAGGGATCGACTGCCAGAAAGAGGACCAGTTCTGAGTTTCTTACGTAATACGAACTAAAAATACACCTGCCCGATGCAGAAGCCTCCTTCGGTTAGTCGGAGTCCACCAGAGCACGGTAAGTAGGTACGCTGGTTTTGGTACTCGTACTAATTAGGTATGCATGTCGGTACACAAATCTAGTTTGCCTTGGGATCTCACTCGTGGCAGGCCTTTGTTTGATAAGTTCGTTATTGCCAGTGTGGTTCAACGGACCCGAAGATTGGTCCATTTGGCGTCGAGCAGCCTGGTTTGGCTGTAGACCTGGGTTCGATACCATGACTAACCTCTTCACCTCACTCCGACGGGCCCTGGACTCCTCAGATGCAAAGGAAAGACGTCATGTGGGCATACCTACCTAATTCACTGCGAAACCAATGGTCAAGTCCACTTCGTGCTGATGATATAAGTAGGACTCGCCAAGGTTGCTTCAAAATCCGATGAGGAAGAATGAGCTCTAGTAGGTTGTGTCAAGTGCTAATTAGCTTGGACGCCCGATTCATCCGATGTCCTGTGCATTTGGGTTGATGGAATGGGCTCGATGGTGGCGGGTATCCGAGTCCTAATGGCCGATTATAGCATACACTGGTGGCAGATCGAATTGCACAATGTTTGTAATCCCCCGGCCAGCCTGAACGAACCGACAAAGTCAGACACCTAACTTTGAAACCAGATTCGTCAAGCTCGACCACGAACACCAGTATGGCCGGGATCAAGATGCAGATGTGGGCCGCATTATCCCTGTCAGAATACAGGACGAAGGGTGACATTTATATATGTCAAGCCTAAAAATACATTTGAAGCAGGAAAAGGTCGGTGATAGTCCGATACAAATTAAATAAGTAAAGATCGGTGAAAATAGCTTACTCTTATTATCATTGCTGGGCGCTGGGCACAGACATCAAAATCAACAAAACGTTTCGTCAGGTTCCTTCAACGCCTTGACGAGCGCGAAGGCCTGTGATTCTTTAATCCCCGGGATTCCGCGTCTGAACATATCTCCCAAGTCGCCCTTCGAATACCATTGGTACTAAGCAAGTTTGAACAACTGCTGCTTCGTAGACAGATACAGATGGGATAACGGCTCTTGAATGCTCGAAAGGTCCATAGGGAGTCCTGACAGAAAGTTGTGTACCGCTTCGATGTTCTCGAGCTGCCTTCTGGAACGATAGTAGGCTGGACATATGTAAATCATTGAATGCGTCGCTCAAGTAACACCATCACTAGGGGCATACCTCTGAGGTGGATGTGGCAGGCGTTACCGTCCGTCGCAACGAGTGGGACATGCTGGGTTCTTGCGACATCTATTGAGAGTTATGTGTCCCAAAAGTCAATGTTCAGCAGTACAAACTCAGACGCACGCTCGTAGTGTCATTGTCAGACGAACTGGAATATTGGTCTCGCGTACGTCGAGCGGGCTTTGTCTTTTTTGGCCTAGTTCTGGATCTGGACCCGAACTCGCAGTCGTCTTCGGGTGCCCGGTGTAGCCTTTCCCCCTGCACGTGCACGGCGGGCCGCCACTTTCATTTTGGGCGCATTTTCTGGCCGCAATGTCCATGTATGGAGATGGTCAAATCATCATGCTTGTTGTTCTTGAGATAGTACGCCAACTGACTGGGTTACCGCCTTTCTCAGAGGGGTCTGTTCTCACAAATCGATGCAGTGCTTCACTGTGTCGTAGTCTTTCAGTTTCGAGACATCGTCGTTTTTTTTTGCGAGTCTGGTGAACGTTCGCGATGACGGTGACCCGTTGGCAATTGAAACATTGCTGTATGTACCAAACGGGCTCGTGTTTGTCAATCATGATGTGGATCATGGTTCGCTGCACATCGGGGGGGTGTCTCCCCTTACCGCCGATCCCCGCCCCGCTAAAATGAATATCATGAGACCTCATGTACGTGAAAGAGGCAAATAACGTATGTTACCAGCTTACCGTCCGTAGTATCCTCCCCACCTATATCCCCGAATTGCAGCCAAGGGGTCAGTAGCCATGTTTAAGGCCGATGTCTCAGACGTGTGGCTACAAATTATCTCCCACTTCTGCCACATATAGTTACAGTAAGCTCGGTCACTGGGAAGTATTTTCAATACTATGGCCTTCATCTTTCACGGAAAGATGACCCACTCATAGGTATTCTTGGCATGCCACTGGCACGAAGTTGTCGGATTTTCATGATGCATTTGGCTAGTTCCAACGGACAGGAGAGTGGGCGGATTGGCCGACTGTTCTCCACGTCAGTCACGGAGTACGTATAGCTCTGCAAGGAGTTTATATCCGTACCTTTGACTGAAACGACCAAAGCCCAGACCGCCAAGTCACAAATGCACCCAGCTCAACCGCGAACGCCAGGAGGCCAGGATGACAGAATTTGAGATGCCGAAAATCCGAGCACTGCTAAATGGAGATTGAGTGACCCGAGGCCGAAATAATTAGATTGGCATGGAATAAGCATTCATGGTGATCGGAAGATATGATGATGGATTTCGTGGGCCGAAGGGATTCGGTCACTTTAGCAATTAATAGCACGGCGTCCTGTTCATCAAAGATATGGGCAAGAATGGTGCAGTCCACAGTAATACAAGGCAGGCCTTGAACAGTTCGTGGGCAAGAATAAGTTTGTAGCAAAATCGCAATAACGAGGAAACGACGATAAGCTGTCGATGTCGATAGATGACATGATCTGCCGAAAATTCTAGAAAAAAGTTCATCAATTTGTCACATCCTCAGATTGATACATCTCACACCTTATTCCGATGCCGACATCCGTCGACATCGAGTCAATTGCGGTCCCTTAATTGGTTTTCCACCGTTACTAACAGTGCTATGCGGGCCGGCGAAGCCCCATCCGACACGTCCTTCAAATAGCCTGTGAACGGACGGCTAAACGCCTCCGCTGCCGCCTACTCTTGTTAAAAACCCGAGTGGTTAATTAAATGTCAGACGTGATTTGGGTAGTTTGGTTCGCTAGACAGAGCCGAACCTAGACCCGAGTGAGTGAAAGAATGATGAACCTCCGATTTGAGAAAAAGAAACGGAAATATATTCCCCAAGGACTGGATTCAAGATTGACGTGATGACCCCCGCTAAGGAGTCATGTATGGTCCATGCCTCTCGTAAACACACATAAGCTCACCCCGCCGAGGCGGCCCTCTTTGATGCGCCTACCACATGGGCGACCGCAGTCGTGCTGCATATGCATGTGCCCGGGTCTGTGTATACCACGGCACGAGTTGGATCATGGCCGGCGTGTTCTAACGCAGGTTTCTCCGCGAGTGTTGTCGGTGTGACAGGGGAGGGAGTGTACCGGGAAGTTGCGCACGAGCCAATCAGATAGATTTTCGCTTTGCACGGAACTTTCTGACTGTTCTACGGAGAAAGCAGAAACCTTAGTTGAAGCCCCGTATTCTTATCTTTCTCCATGCCGGGCCGTCTTACCAATGTCTTACGCTGCCCCACGAGCTTGCGATGCATTCCCCTCTCAACGGCCGCGCAGCGCCACAGACGTCACCCCCATCGAGAATGCGCATGATCGCATTATGCTGTCAGCTGACTCATATTCCCTTCCTCCAGCTGTTGTGAAAGATGAAACGTGGCGGGAATTAGAATTATGCCTCGTATGGAAATGGCAGGATGAAAAGATACAACGTAGCTGTCGGCGTGATGATTCTTCGCCCTCGACATTCTGGCATGTGGAGGGGTTGACCTAAATTTATAGATATCCTCCGAGATGTTTGTAGGGGCAGATACAATCACGATTCGAAACCGGTAGTGTCAAACAACCCGAAGTTCTCCCGAACATACAGTAGGTTGACTCGGAAGTGTAAGGTGGCAAGCGCTTGTGCTCGCAGAAACCCGTGACAGATAGGCGGCCTGACGGGCTAAACTCTAGTACCGAGTTGACACCGAGCATAGATTATCTTGAGGTTGAAGAGTGCCCGTGCGCTGAGCAAGAAAACTGCCAAAACCCACAACGACTTGATCTCGACACTGCAACGTTGACGTGACGAATTGCAGGATGTTTCAGTAGTACCGAGATGTACGACGTTTGAGCATGCCATCATGATGGCTCGACCACGTGGTGAGTCCTAGTCCGAGTTCAAGTAACTTCAAGCTAACTTGAATAGTACAGTACTCACTACTATGAGCGCTTCACCCAAGTCTCACCAACAATTTGGCCATATTAGCATAACTGAGATTGCGTTTTTCTTGTCACCGAGACTGAGGTTAGTGAGAGTTGTCGATGACATCAGTGTTTACTTGTGCAAACATCATAACATTGTGGCCAGAACCATCACGACAACAGCCATGCTTTCCAGGCACATCCGAGCAGCTCTCGTTGTCCAGCCTCGCCGCTTCATTCACCCCTCTCCCAATCCTTCCAACTCAAAGCCTCCCCACAACCCAGACTCCTACAACAAGGACGTCGATGCTACCCCACCAGCCGACGCTACCATTCACCGCGTCGATCCGACATCTGAGGCGGCGCAAAAGCCTTACGAAGCACCCTCAGGACCCTGGAGTCGTGCGGGCACGCAGACGAGCGAGTATCAGAGTGTCGATAAAGATACACAGCCATATGCGGCGCCTGGGGAGAATCGGAGATACGGCGGAAAGGAAGCCTATGCCAAGGAGAAGGGGCCAGAGACAAGTCAATCAGGCGAGGGCCCTGAGGGGAAGGCTAAGGGTGGTGTGAAGCCCGAAAGAAACAGATGATAGTTCAGGTTCAGTCGTCTTCCCTGATTCACATTGTAAGCCTGACACGAAGAACAGAAACAGCCAATGGCAAGTTGTATAACAGGGTATTATTTGCAATCAGGGGCATATCCGTATTATTTGTACTACCGCGAGCATGCTTTGAAGCAGTGCGACATTTATATCACTAAGACTTGTCCTTATAGACCAGTGCGTGGTCAGTGTGCAGATCGATATAAGCCAGGAAACGAAGCGACAAACGGAACCTTCATGACGTGTACACAATCGAGTCAGCGTCGCGTATAATAGTGTCAAAAACCCACTACATCAAGCCTTGGTTTTCTTCGCCCGCTTCCCTGAACGTTGTGGGCCCGACTCAGCCTTTCGTTTAACCGATATTTCTGGCATTTTACGCTCCAACAATCGGTCGTAAAGTGCGACATTGAAGCCGACGCAATGCAGGATCATGCACTCTACTTTGAGGATACCATCACGATACGCACGCGACATAGGACCGTTGTTCTGAATCCCCGCAACGTCGAGGATAGAGGGCATCGACTATGAAACGTGAAGAAATATTGGCACATGATCCCGTGTGTAGAGCTGGCAACATACTATATCCTTTGGGGCCGGCACCCCATCAGGAAACCAATGTTGCGTTGGAATGCACCTAAAGGTCCCAGCGTAGTAAATCGAGGGTCCGACCACGCAGAATAACTCCCGAACTTCTTCGTAGAGGGACGAGAATTCCGACGATTTCATGATCAACCCTTCTTTATGTACTTGAAAGGGACTGAATACCAGGGCGTGATTTCGGCTATACTGCCACCTCGTACGCCTAGGAAAGTAAAGAATATCCTGAGGGCTGCTCATCATTTCAACAAAGGATGTGCCACAAAGCGAAACCCGTTACCATAGAGAGCCTGCAACCTAACAAGACATCTTAGGTTAACATTCCTTCAAACCAAGAATCTAAACAGAGCGTACTGAAGACAGGTAAGAAAGCAGATCCATCGCTCTTCTTACATATCGGATTGAGGGTGGAGAACCTTGAGAGACAGGCCGGTCTATACAATTGTGCGAGGAATTTAACGAAACCGGGAGCATGAAGGCCCTAGGGTTTTGAGATGTTATATCGACGTTTTGGGCCGGCTACCCCGAAACGTACCTGTTTCTCTTCATTTGCTCCTGTTTCTTCCCCTTCCTCGCATTCATGACCCTTGTTAGACACCCTTGAAGGTGACTCGATGAACTTCTGCCGTCATTGAACGGCACATTTGCGTGGTCTGTGTAAAAGGACAGACCTTCCTGCTGGTCGACGGCGCTGCAACAGCTTCGCGTATACCATCCGGGACAGACGTTACATTCCGCTAGTACGATAATTCAGCTGAACCAATTCCAAGTTGCAAGTTAATAGAACAGAACCTACTTGCTCCAAGAGTTCGGCCTCAAGCTCTTTAAGGCGTTCGCTGAGCTCCTTCGGTTAATTGATTAGTTCAATACAAATCCGGAACGGAGAAAATTGAACCTTTTCGTGATGATCCAGAGTGTCACATCGTCAGTCAGGTATTCGAAACATGAAGGTAGACGTTGTCCAAATCTTGTCCTTTCTAGGCTGGTTCTCTAGCTCGTGGATTCGTTGCTTTGCTGCTCGTAGCTCCTTAGCCAAAAGGCCCACCATTTCCAACGCCAATTCCGCATCTTCCTTCATGTTTTCCATGGTGAGCTCGGATTGACAGAATATGAAGGATTGGGCAGATTTTACAGTGGACCTTGAAGTAGGCGACAAAAATGGAAGCGTCAGCTCGGTACATATAAGTAGCGGCGGCATCTGGCGAGATCAGTCAAGATGAAATCCACACGCTAGGGTCCAGAAGCCAGGTACCCGATACTAGTTGCGTAATGCGATCTGAGGATGGGTTCGGTGGTTCCGAAGTCCAGCCTTGCGAGGTGTACATAACCTTCAAATCCTATACTGTCTTCATGTGCAAGGTTATAGCATAACAAAAACCCGACAGGGTTTATTATGTATTGAAACTCCATATGCTTCAAAGTAGAGCAACATATGTAACACTAAAACATTGACGAGTAGAATTGAACCCCTCACAGTTTGCTCCGAGATTTTATTTCACTGTCCCACCGAGCAGTGTATGACTGTAAAGTATTTGCCCCTGTTACCAACCGCCGAGTTAGCATCGCATATAAGAGATACATCTCAGCATCAAAAACCCACTGCACTACGTCAAGCATTGTACTTTGCCCTTTTCGCAAGACGCGAATCGGGTTCAAGTTTGACCGAGGTTTCTTTCTTTTTAGCCTTTAAAAGTTTGTCATAAAGTGCAAGATCGAAGCCGATGCATTGAAGGACAACGCATTCCAGGTTGACTTCACCGTCGCGATACCGACGCGCGGTCGACCCGTTGTTCCGAACTTCCGCGACGTCGAGGATGGCTGGGATTGACTGTTAACGATAGAACATTCATACATAGTCCCATGCGTAGAGATCGAAACGTACGATGCCTGTTGGCACTGGTACTCCACCAGGAAACCAGTCTTGTGTCTGGATACATTTATAGGTCCCGACATAGTAAATCGATGATCCGCTCAGAGAAAATAGCTCTCGAATTTCTCCGTAGACAGACGAGAATTCTGACGACTTGACCCATTGACCTTTCACAACCACTTCAAGGGGACCAAATGCAATGGCGTGCTTTGAGTACCACGTCACACGTTTATGTAGAAACATCTCCGAGGGTTGTTAATTAATTCGGCAAGCAGCTTAGAAGAAACAAAACAAGTCACCGTAGAGAGCCCAGGGCAATCTACGAAATGTGTCGAGTAAACAAAGTTTATACTGTAGTTCAAGATAGAGCGTACCGAAGCCAGATATGAACCAAGGTCATCGGTCAACTGGCAAATCGGTGACAGGAGATGGAAATTCGGACGGATGGCCGGGCTGTATAGTCCTGAGAAAAACTTCATGAAATCTGGATTATGAAGACCCTGGGTTGTGAGTCTGTGACAGAGAGTAGTACGATGGAAACTAATTCGAGGCATACCTTTTCCTCTTCGTCCGCTTCACCTGTCTCTTCTGCCTCGTTACCTGCTTGTTCTTCATCAGAGATCCCCTTAGGTCTCGAGTTCGAAACAGCGGAACGCTGAGTAGTCATGAGCAGAAGCAACAGTTAGACTTCAACGTTCCCAGTGAGAAATCCGTTGACACCAGGTGACGTATTTCGACGTGACGAGGCTCACCAAACTAAATCGGATAACATCACTCTGAGCCAACCACCTGCACAAATACCATCGTTATCCGACGTTATCTGATCATTGAGGTATGGCAAATTCACACCTATTTGGGTCGGAAAAAACCAATGTTATTCAACCCTATGCGACTACACTACTGCTCGCGCTTCTTCCGCCACCCCTCGTTTGCCTCCAGCAAAAAGTCCCATCTCACCAGAGCCACCATTGCCTCTGCCGCCCTCCGGTCAACCATCGCCACACCCTTCCCACGGCCTGCTGCACCACTTCCGCGATGTTCGAGTCCTGGTCTCCGCCGCGGGAGCTGTGTCACTTCGGGGATTTCGAACTAGCCAAAGATAGATGGTGGGTCGTCAGCGCGGCAATAGGATGGATGGACTCTACGTACCTGGCATGTCAACATCATTCCAACCTCTCGTGTTTCACTCCTTTCAGATGGTTTAACTTTGTGAGGTTCATTCGCAGGGAAACCGACTTGGGGGAAGGGGTGGTGCCAGGTTCAGGGAATAATGGACTATGTATTAGATTGTGAGCTGATATATGCATGTCAAATGAACAAATAACGCACTGTGGATCACCAACTCGGTCATGCAAGGCTAAATGCCCCTGATTTGACTTCTGCTGCATGCAGGGTTGTGTCCAGTAGTGAGCAGACAAGGGCAAACTGTTCTACAGAAGGTCAATCCACATCAATAGGAGGATTCATTTACCTATAGCAATCGGTACATGTGAAGAAAAGTGACGCGTACGCTGTACAGTGCATTCATTTGCTCGAAAGTGTCTTTTCGAGTTCACTGAGTCTATGAAGCTTGTCATTATCAGGATCTTGAAACACAAAAAAGTTTCACGCACAGAAAAAATGCCCAGCCGGAGATCCCTGCGTTCCCTCGCTGTTGCTCCATTGTTGTAGGGCCAACCGCATGCTATGCGACACCCAGCTAGCGACGCCGCAGCTCCTTAAGGATTAGGTATGTTCCCGTTTGACGATCATCCATTGATGTCCAAGTTGTTGACATTCGTGGGGGAGGGGAGAAACATAAACATGATGATGGAGGAAGGGAAGAAGTACAGTGGGGTAGACGACGAAATTCGCGAAGTTATACAACCATTTCCCATGGATGACATTCAATTTCACGTCCTCACGCGCAAGGCAGTCGATTCAAAATTATGTAAATGCGAGTGAAGTTTTCATCTAAACTACCTAATATCAGCTGACATCGGTTACCGTCAGTTTTTCGTCAGTTTGTCGGTTCAGGTCAACTTGCATCAGTAAACGTCAACACATTTCTCACTAAGCTTCAACGACCAACTCCACTAACCTGATTCTCCTCTATTTGCCGTAGAATTTTCTCTTTCTCTTCTAGAGTCTACTTTGGGTGAGAAACAACCATTTCGCCAAAGGAAAAAGAAGGAAATCACATACATGGCGGAGTTGACGTTTGGCCTCGCGTGCAGCCTTGTACTTTTCTTTGTACTTTGCGAGATTGCTTTCGAGCTCTTCTACTCTTGTCAACTTATCCATGGAGTATGAGCGACAAGAGGAGCGAGGCATCAATATTCAATAGACGGACGTACGACTTCAGGACTCGCCTCGCTGGACTCCTGCAACCAGTGCATTGAAAAGACACGTTTGGATGATCTGCACAAAAAGACATACCTTGGTCTTAGTCAAGCCCAATTCGGCAGCTTCACGTGCAGTCACCACGACAGACGTTTCATTCCGCTAGTGTAACGATTCAGCTGAACCAATTTCGTGTTGCGAGTTGGTATAAAGGAACCTACTTGCTCCATGACTTCGGTCTCGAGCTCCTGAATGCGCTCGCTTAACTCCTGTAACCAGATGATAACGGTCGAGAAAAGTTGTTCAAACCTTGTCCTTGGTGAGCTGGTTCTCCAGCTCGTGAATCCGTCGCTTTGCTGCTCGTAGCTCCTTGGCCAAAAGGCCCACCATTTCCGACGCCAATTCCGTATCTTCCTCCATGTTTTTCATGATGAAATTAAAGTAAAAATAAGCGGAATTGTGGTAGAAACGGCGGAAAGAAAGTAACCAACTTGAATAAGTGTCACGCTCCGAACAACGGCATTTGGCGAGATCGGTCATACTCGGAGGATGAAATAACTACGCTAGGAGCCAGAAGCAAGGTACCGACTATCGGGTTCCTATTGCTTGGCGAGTCTGCCCGTTTCTTCGCCTTGCGATGCACACCGAGCTTTCAAATCCTGAAACTTGGTTGATTATCAGAAGGGGCTGAAGAACGATTGGAACGTGACGATGCCAACGTGTTTGACTGCCGCGCTGCAATACCATCAGTTTGAAGGCGAGCAGACAACGACTCCTCGAAGGACTCTTCAGCGCGATTGTAAGACTATCAAGTAGTTATTGGCTTGATACTTTTGTGGAGGTAGACGAGCGAGGCACGAGCGTAGTGTACCGATGTTTTGCAGAGTAGAAATCCGACGCGTTGGTCATGTGACGACAACGCGTCTTCGTTTCCAACTTCCACCAGCCGCACTGAGCAGTTCGCAGCTTTTCTGTCTCGCCGATCCTAGCCCGGTTCCCGTTCTTTAAGTTTTGTGCATACATGGCGAGCAGTTCAGTTCAGCAGGGAGCAGGCAGTTTCGGCAGACAATCACGCTCAAGAACGACGGCAGATAGTACACAGAGTGGGCAGGGTTCTGAGCCCTTATCTGACGCGTTTGTTGCCGTCAGGGTGGAAGAAGGTTCGAGGAAGACGAGGGGTCTACGGGTAAAGGCTCCTGAAGACTCGAGGCATCTGGACGTTCGACGGTCTACTCGCATGACCTCAGCAAGAGCAGTTTCTGCTAAAGCGTCTACTTCCAGGCCGACACTTATCAAGGCACCCCCAGGTGTGAGACCTTCGGTCGGATACCAATACGAGGTTTTACCGCCTGTAGAAGAGCAGGGCGACAAGGCACCAGAGTCGCTAGGCAAGCCGGAAGACCTGTCTGGAAAGGCTGTTGGCTCGGGACAGCGCCGTAATCCAGGCAGGTTCGAAGGTCCTCCAAGCGGCAAAGGTCGGTCGAAAGCGGGCAGCAACTAGTGAAGCACCAGGAGCCTCGGAGCGTACACTGACTCGAATTCCTCC
>QFEU01009232.1:0-33241 GCA_003316345.1 Tricholoma terreum
TTGGGAGCAGTCGCGTCATATGTTTCGCTCTAGCGGGAGATACTCTAGTGATGGTCAAAAGCGCCATGGCTACGTTGATTCGGACCTGACCAGAGAATGGGCTAGATGATCGATGATTAGCGCATCCGGTCTCGTGATAGACATATGGATGGTCAGGAAATAAATGGGACGCTTTTACTTATCATGGGCGTCCACCCCATCGAATGATAACCACATCGTTTTATTATTTATATAGGGGGGTTGGGCATTGAACTTGTATTCATGCAAGTTTAATGGTTCTGCAGCCGTCAGTCACTTCGAGAAAGTCGATCACGTGTATGGTTGATGAGAGTGGCATCGAGGGGTATCGACTCTTATCATTGGCAACCTCCCTTCTCTCTTTTCCACCATAATAGCAATCTTCCTACCCTTTTATTTAGGAATTTGGTTCCTATGATGCCTGCACAAGCGCGGAACCCTTCTAATACAACAAGGCAATCTACGCGAGCCAACACCCATGATGTCACCCTGGGCCCAGGCCAGAACCTTTCAATCCCTAAAAGGGGGAAAGATACGTCGCGAAAGCGCAAGCCACTGTTGCCGCTCGGAGAAGTCATAGAAATATCCTCCGATGAAGAATCTCCTGCGTCAATCCCAAATCCGACGGTTACCGTGACAAACCTTCGACGACAGGTCAAGAGACTGAAGGAGGTAAATTAGATTAATTCATTCAAGATATTATTCTATCAGGGCCCTGATACCCGGATGCCCATAGGAAAATACAAGATGCAAACAGGATCTTCTGGTGGCCGAGAAGGACCTTGCTATGGCCCGTGAAACTGTTTCTGTCATGCAGGCGTCACTGCAACCGGAAAAGGGTAAACTCATCCTAGTAAGTTTTCAGTATATACGACGAGATCTTCACTGACGACATCTGCAGGAGGCTTCCCATATCCAAGACCAACTCAGCTGTGAAATTTGCACAGGACGGTTATGGTCACCGCACACGTTAGTTCGCTTGCGCCATCGCTCCTTTGTCCCTCACAAGATAATGCAACAGATTACCAGAATGCGGACACGTTTTCTGTCAGAGTTGTTTGCAAGATTGGTTCAATACTACACTGGCACAATTTTTGGCAGCTCACCCTCATTACGATGTCAACAACCTTATGCGCCATCAACAAGGGTTCCCGCACATACCGCAAGCGGTTGCATACCAAGCACCGCAGTATACGTGCCCGACTTGCAGGACAGCGGTACGAAACAGGCCTGTCGAAGTCTTTGCTCTCAAAGCTCTCGTGAGGACGATCGCCGCTGCTGCTGGCGAAAGCAGCCCGAAGAAACCTCTCCCTGTGATGGATACTCGGGCAGGGAAGGTGCGGGGTGTGCAAACAATGGGGCCTTGGGATGGTTTTTTCCCGAAGTGTGTGTGAAACTTCTAGCCTTTTGACAATCGCCGCAAGTGTTGTCATATACTATACTGTACCTATTACGTTGTGTGTTAACACATAGTCTATTTTACCATTGTTATTACAGGCCATTGACAAGTCCCTACCACGCCCTAAAAGTCATTTCTTCTTGCCCCTTGTCTTCGTCGGGGCCTTAGACTTTGTTTTCTTCATGCTGACATGAGCGGGCACCGGACCTTCCACTATTTCGATCTCGTCATCACTGACGGTTATCGCAGCGACCTTGCGTTTATTAGAAGATCCTCGCTTAGAAGACCAGGAAGTAGTGGTAACACTGTCCACATCAATAACATCACTAGCAGTCGAGTTGGACCGCTTGTGGACCAAGTCCTGTGCAGGGCTCTGTCTTACTGACGCAGTGGATCCACGAGCCGATGAACGGGACATCACGGATGAGGATGGCGACCCCCTAGGCGTCATTCGCCTTCCTCTGGAGGCGCTCGGGTTACCTGTGGTCCCTCCGATTTCCTGGTCTGGTTCTCCCATTCGACTGGTAGGAGGACCTGGTAGTACTTTGGTATCGAGCGGAATGCGTGTTTCCCACCAGTCTCGCTTGAACATATTTTCGACTGCTAAGCCGTCCCGGAAGATCCGAAGGTTTCCCTCCGTCCGGGTATCGACCTCTCTCGAACTTCGTAAAATGGCATCCCCAGTCATATGCGCATCGAAAGTCTCAAGAGACAGGGAGCCTGAATTCTTCACCAGAGATTTGGTCTTTAACGCATCTTTATCTAGCCGCTCGTCCCCTTTAGGCTCAGTGGCGGCGGGATCCCCTAGGTTCTCGATCCATTCCCAAGGTCGGTTAACCACGGGGGTAACATAATCAATGTTGCCAGCTGAATCTCGGTGGTAAGTCACCAAATTTGATATAGAAGACACTGGTGGGAGGCATGGAAGAAGGGATGCAAGTTGTTCGCGGTATTCTCGCGGTAAATCCAAAGGGAGTTCAGAAACCGGCTGATTAGGGTAGTTCCGAAATGGGTCGAATGGAACAGCCTTTGGATCAAAAGGCACCTCTGGTGTAGACAGATGAATAACTTCCCACGCCCACATATTTTGAGACCTACCATCTAAAAGGTAGTAAAGGGTATCAGTGACCATTGAATACACGACAGGGTCAAGGTAATTAGGAGCGCCATATACCTTCCAATCGGGTGAGAAAAGGACGATGCTTTCTGACGAGAGTTACTGACCAGAGCAAACTGGAAGAGCAGGGAAGTAAGATTGTCACCGAGGTCTCTCCTGTTAGACCACCAGACATTCCGAAAACCTAATCCGAACTGCAGGAGCCGTAACATCAACACCGTCTCTTGGGCCGGATGTTGGGAACCACTCGTCGATGTAATGAAGGATTTGACCTGACCAAGTCTTTCATGCAACGCTCCGAAGAACTCTACTTGTATGAGGGGTTGGACGTCAGGCATGGAACTTAGTCTGCTTTGGAGCGGTTGTGCTGCACATAGCAAGACACGCAAAAGGTCTGCTATCCTTTGGAAGTTTTCCGAAGCGGTTTTACCTACTGACGGTAAGTCCTGCAGGAACTCAGTGATGCATTTCAAGCCATTGTTGAAAAGCTGTAAATATGATCTCTGGTCAGATGCCAGGAGTACTAGAGATGGAATACATATAGATACCTTCCCAGCGATTGCACTGTCAACCCCTCGCACCATCCCGCTGACATAATATGCTTCATCCGAAGTCATCGAATGACGAAAGAGCGCTTGAATCAGTTTGTCGAGGTTGACGCTCGCTGTTTGACGCGTTGTTTCAGACCCAAGAGCCCGCCCCATCTGTTTCAGTGTAAATTGGAATTGAATCATTGTGGCAGTGATTTTCCACGGGCTGAGAAGGGATGTCACTGTCGGCCATTCAGACAATTGTACATCTAGTTTCCCGTTTGAGCTACGTGCATAGTTGAAATAGGTAATGACGCACCATCGGCATCGGCAGCATCACATAACAGTATTCGGAGTCCTGCGACGACAAAGTCACTGAGGTTTCCGGCCGCTTCGTTTATCTGTTCGAGGGAATTTTCGAATGCTTCTTGAATAACATCAAGATTTCGGTAAGCCCCTTGGCGGAACTCCCCACTTTCAGAAAGCAGGTAACGCAACGATGCTGATTCATTCCGGAGTTTCTCGGGAACGTATTGGTTGTTCTCTATGAAGATGAGAAGAGGGAAACTCAGCGCGAGTAGTCGGAAGTGAGGTAAGCCATAGACGTCTTGCCGCCGTGTTCGAATACATTGCACTTCGTGAAGATTTGCTGGAGGAAGTCCATCTTCGTTGATATCGTCCTGAAGTAAGAGGCGTTTGCATAAATTATTGGCAGCTTGCAAGAAAGTATAGGTTGTGTGGCCGGCTTGTTCGGTAGAAATGCTAGCGGATAACTGCCAAGCAGGATAGACTAAGCCTTCGAGGACCGTCGTTGTCTTCAGCGCGCCGTGCACAGAGAGGTAGAGTAGCACGATGGAAAGAATATCCCAAACGTCCGACCTGAGAACGGCGATTTCATTCTTACCCGGACCAAGGCACCATCGCAATACCTCGTTGTCGAGGCCAAGAGCAAGATGCTGGTCTACATTCCATAGAAAAATTCCATATCGCAGAGCACATGCTTGACGACCGACGATATCCGAAGTCATGTCAGGTACTTGGCGAAGACTTGCAACTGTGTTGTCCCAGACTTTCCATGCCCAATCAGATGACATCCGATATTTTATCCAAAGACTGTTTGCCAATACGGATGGCGCATCGTCATCCGGGTCGCCTGCGAGCAGTAGAATCTCGGGAAGCACTTCCGGAACAATATCAGGATGTTCTACGACAGGTTGAAGTGCCTGACAACTTGTTGGTATGGTCACTAACTGGATAACGAAACGGACTTACCAGGGAAAATGCAGCGACATCTGTAGTGATGCGTTCCCGAGACACGCCGTTGAGGTATTTGCCGTTATCGAACTCTAGTAACAAAGATAGCAGGGGACGACATTGGATTCCCCGAACCTTCCATATTTGATGGGCATTATCCAAAGCAAAAGTGATGCTCTCCATGACATTCATACAGGCCCAGATTGTAGCAAACCGTTGGAGAGTGTCGATTACCACCATTAACACACCGACAGTAGTTGAATGTTCCAACAAGGAAAGTGTAAGCTGAAACAAATCTGAACACGTAATTTATGTGTATAAAGTCTGGAGCTTACGTCTAGAACAGATTCGAAGCAGTTCACATGAGCCATCAATTCCACAGATATGCAATAGGTCTCTGAGAATGTTGATTGAGAAACCTCGTCTGTTTGGCTAATTTTGCGCGTGACAACATGTTAAGGAATAGAGATGGGACATACCTTGCAATATGTCTCTGCAAGTTGGGCAAGAGCCATTGTCTGAGAGTGCGGGCTTGCTCGAAGCGCGGCGAGGACATCAGGACATTACATTTACTTGATAGACTGGTTGTAGATTGTATAAATTCTTGTGAGCCTCCTAGAAAGTGGTATCAGTCTCAGATGTGGAGGTAAGAAAATGTTGGGAAGATACCTCCGAAAAGTTGAGGGAGTATTGCTCGTATTTCTCTTCGAATATCACGTTCGATTACGTCCTCTGGGATTTCTCTCATTCGCGCACCATATAGGGTAAGGTTGCGCTGAATAATTAAGGATGACGCCGAATCGTGAAGAGGAATCCACCTCAGAAAATTTCGGTGACGCGACTCAACTTCCTGTTTGAGGTTTGAAACAAAGAAGGATAACAATCGGAGATTAGACTCGCACCTCGACAAATGACAATCCTTGTTCGCCACGAGCTACCAGGCGTTGGATATAACTTGCATACGAGAACAGTTCGCGTTTAAGTAGATTTCCAAACAGCACAGCAACGGCTCGGATGTTACCAGGCTCCCTTGCTATGTCAGAAGAGTCCAACCAATCGAATAGCTGGTCTTGGAGAAATGCATCGGGGGGAGTGAAATCCCGCCGAGTGGCACGATCACCAGCCCTATCACGCCAATTGCGTATCAGAGTGGCGGCAGCGAACGGACGGTGATCACCGTATTGCAGGGGAGTAACGCTCCAGGTGAGGAGAATGCGAAGTTTTTCAGCTAAACAGGATGGAACGTCAGCTGACTGTAGGAGGAATGGTAGAGTGTTCAGATCCGTCTTGCTGGAGATCGAGTTTAGGAGCTTTTATATCCAGATTGTTAGCCGATGAAAGTTCAGGTGCGAAGCCCGAGAGGATCCTCACCTTGATATCTGTGACAGCTGAGCCCAATTCATCAGACGTGTCAACCGGAGGGCTGCGGAAAAGCATTGCTTCGTTCCGTCTCTTGATGTCTGAAACGTTATCCAGCAGAATCTGACCAACATCTTGTGAGTTCCGGTCCATGGATTGTTCGCCAGGATTAACGGCAATTGCGGTCAAAACATTGCATAGCATAGACGCATGGAGTGTCCACATCCGCGGGCTAACAAAGGAGTCCGGCAATGCGAGACATATACGCTGTGAGGCCTTGTGAAACCCGTGTTGGTAAGAAATATCAGGGCTAACCTGCAGCAGAACCTTCAGGAGTTCCTCCGTGTCACGAAGAAATACACGGGCAGGCGTCGTGCTGATCTTCTCTTCGATTAGACACCAACTAGAGGCCATCTGAAAGGAATATGTACCTCTGAGATCTTACATAGACATGCATCTATAAATGGCCGCGTTAATGCACGACTGCTGACCAGGCCATCCAGATATTCGTCAGCCAGACGAGTGATGAAACCCGCCTGGGCCAGATTACAGCTACCCATTTGCTGCACAATCCAGCCTAGCAGGGTTCGGCTGTCGACCAAGCCATCCGAAAAGAAGGTTCGCAAGAGCTTGAGGCTGCAACAGGATACTGAACACCAGTGGAATAAGAGTAGTATTGTCCTTACCAATACGAGAAACGAGATATCCAGCGTTCCCGAGTATCAGCGTCTGCAAGTACGCCTTTGAATGTCTGTTTAATATTCAGACCAGGGCGTGGGGCACTCGGTAAGGCTATTTCAGCAAGTTGCTTTTTCATATAGCTGGTGACCACATTCGCCCATTCGATACTATACTGGATCGGATTATATGATGGTTTATTTCTCAAACCGGCCTACGGAAAGATGGAAATGAGTGATCAACGTGTGTCAGAGATAGTGCAACGAACAGTCTCGTTTGCACCGAAAACACGAAGAAACCAAACAGCCCGAGGGATGGCAACGTTGTTAGAATGCAACAAATCAAGAAGGTCATGCCCTTTGGCTCCATGAGGAACACTTTTGCCGAGTTTGTAAAGAGGGACATCGGTGTTGGCAAGATCTGCAAACCATGCCTGTCGTTTGGAATCGTTTAGTGTCACTCTTGAAGGCATCCGAAAAGTTGACGATCTTGGCACGAAAATAATGACCTCAAACCTCAGAATTCCATGAATATTACTCACGGAATAGAAGGAATACAGTCAATTCGCCGAAGATATACTTCATTCATGAGTGCCTCAAGTCCTGATAAGGTCGCGGTCGAATGCAAATTTTCGTTGATCATTGATTGGGCACTAAATGTTTCTGCCTAACGAGTTAGTAGTTTAGAGCAGGGCTGTGGTATATATATATCAACCCAAAAGACTCACAGAAACATGATGCTGTAGAACAAACCCATTCTTGACATTCGTTTCCGACAGCATATCCTCATCTTGACCTGGATGAGGCGGGTGGAAGCCAGGGTATCCTAAGATCCTGTAAGCTAAAATTTATGTCTAAAGTAACGCCCGACCAACCTAAGTCAGCAGATCCATGGACCTTTGGCAACCATTCAGGAGGATGTGATTCGTACAGTGCCACCGGTGGGCCATCGTCTCCCAATTCCTTCATCGGACTATTGCACGATGAAGACTATAGGATGACTATCCCAAGGGCTGATTCCGTAGCAGACCAAAAGCGAAGGACCACAATCGTTCCTCGGCTAATAATATAAATTATGAATTGTGACTTTGGGCCGTGATGCGTGTCGCCGCTGTGTCGCCGTACTAGTAAGTAGCCTTTATGCACTGGCTTTACATATCACATGTCATAGTCTGACCATTTCTAATCTTAACTTCATTGCTCAGCGTCCTTGGGCTTCATGCGTCAATCCCTCGCCGCCAACAGGGCAACCCACGCCGCCCCTCCACAGACGAACTCTGCTGCAGCCGCAGCCAAACTCCTGGAGAAAAAAAAGGAATTTGACGCAGTGTCAGCACTAGAGCGGGCCAGTGCCATGTATCTTGAGCGAATAGAGGGAATCGGTGAGGACTGTGATATAATGGCCGACGCCGGACATGGTAAGATTATCTTCGAGACGACAATGGGATCATTATGTTTAAATCAAGTCAGTGCATGGGCAAGTTCTTGAACAATGGCCGAGAATGTTCCAAATCCTGAATTTGTTTTGTGAGTGGTGACCTGAACGCCTCTGTTTCATACTTTGATTGAAACATACCAGTGGCTTCGCGCGGGCACAATAGCGATGAAGACGAAGGTCAAACACTCACTTCGACCGCCTCAGATGCGCAGCGCCTAGTGCGCATTCCGATCGAGGAACTGCAACAAAGTTCTGGTGGGACAACCTGAATTCTACACTCGTACTATGTAATATGTTAACGAATGATACAATTGAATCTCTACATGGCCGAGCTCGCTAAACTTAGGCAATGGTACATACGGAAGTCTTCACCAGTTATAGGCGGTCTGACCAGCCAGATGGTCCGCGCCGCCGCGAGGCCGCCTTCCCATCGTTAGCATATACCTAATCACACTGTCATTAGGATCTGCATCTATAGCAGCGAGGTACGTACGCGCGTGCTCCGAATACTAATACACCCGGTTACTTGATATGGTGGTAGTGAGACCCTTCTTAATTTTGAGCATGGAAGAGTTATAGCTTCCACTGAGCTGACACAGGATAGGGCGATGATGAAGTAGGGCTTCCAGAGGTGATCGAGGATGAATCGGCGAGCACCCGCTGACACCGCTGACACTGATATCCAGGTTTAGATGTGGTCTATATTCCCCTGCCGATTAAGGAACTTCATCAAGCGGGGAGCACGTATAGCATGGTAACGGCACTTTGTTGAGTCACGAGAAGATTGTGTGTGCGATGTGGTATACTCAAAGATCGACAGGGGTATTTGCCTTGAAGATGGCCAATGGACGCAACTTCGAAGTGGGTCAGGTCATTTTGAACGATGTAGGAGACATGGCATATTTGGAGAAAGTGTAGTAGCAGCAACACGGTACGTACATCATACAAAAAAAATATGAAGATAGAGGTCTCACGCCCTCGCAGTATTTCTTTTCTGCTCCTTCAGTAAAGCAATGCGCTGGTTTAACAACATCAGTGAACGTTGCAAAAGGAAAATCTAGCGATACACACCTGTTTGCGTTCGTCCTTCTTCCGTGCCATTTCAGCAGCCCTTTCCTCCTTGGTCAAGCTAGATGATGGGGACACTTTCATTCTTGCCTCCTCCCAACTATCTTCATTGGGTGGGGGAGGCGATGAGAGAGGCGTGGAACGCCCACTCGGCAGAGTAATATGCTGAGATGCGATACTGCGGGACGATGGCGAAGCGTCATGTCCAATCCCCAGTCCCACCGCCAAGATGGGCTTCGGCTCTACTATTACCGGAGCTGAGCCTTCAAAAGCACCTACAATCATATTGATATCTATGCAATGTGAGAGATTTTGGAATCCACGCACCCCAGTCGTCTTGATCCGCGTTTATGTCAATCAGGTTGTCGTTTCCCCATGGATTGTTGATAGCATCACTTGCGGCCTCTTCAGCCAACCGTTCCGCAAGAGAAGCGGTGGCCCTGCTGGATGAAGCTGTGCTGAGGCTCAATCCCTTTGTCCTTGAGGTAAGGTGTAGCTTGGAAGAGGATGGCAGCGAGGATGTTGCAGGGATCACTGCGTGAACAGGTAAAGGAGACCCTTGCCCGTGATCATGAATGGAATCGTTGACAGCGAGTATCCCGGCAAGGGATGGGGAGAGGGAGCGTTCAACGGTTCCAGCTATGGGACTACCGCTGATTGCACTTTGCAGGTCTCCTGGAAGCAGCTAGGCAATTGTCCAGTCATGGCAGGAGCATGACAAAACCAGTAACGATCATACCTTCTTCCCAATCGAAGTGATCGCCCAGCCTGCGAGAGCACTTGCTGCACCGGTGGCAGAATTTACGAGTGTATCCTGCTGGGGTAAGGGAATATCTGCCAGATTATTGGAATCCAACAAAGCAGTTTCGGGCTATCACAGGGAGGGTCTCTTAACAGTCGCCATGATGAAATGTGAACATACCATTGTCGACGCATGATTCTCCAACTTCTTCACAAACAATTCCACAGCTTTGAACGCCTGATCTCTCACTAACCTGAGTAAATAATCACGATCAGCAGGGACGATAACAGTCTTGGGTGTCGCACTTTTCTTTGTCTATCATAGCAAAGGCGATATTAGGGATTACTTTATTTGCTATGTCTTCGATCTCAAAGCAATCTATAGTCGCCATGAATGCCATAAGCCCAGCAACGCGAGCATGGACAAATGAATCTTTCAAAGCACGGGAGAAGGCAGGGACCAGCACTTTTCGCTTTGTATGATATCCTAGCGAAGGTCCTAATCGGCCGATCAATATACATGTATTGGTTCGTATTGAAGCCTCCGTGTCGGTCTGCATCTTGGCCAAGTGACGCAGGAGATCGTTGTTCAGGATCCGATCATTCAACTTGTGAGTTGGAGGTACTAAGTTATACAAACGAATAAGGAGGCAGGTCTTACTTTGGGCGCAAGGACAATGATAGATTTTGTTGTTGCTTCGCGGATGATAGCTACTGTATCGGAGAATCCCGTTTGCTTCGAAAACGTGAGATAAACATGAGGGGATGCATTCGAAGGCTAAAAGTGCTCACGAGATGTGGAAATATCTTCTCGGAGACAGTCTTCTTATCCAAATGATCGGCATATTCATCTAGATGTTCCAGTAGTGCCATGCGAGTACCACGGTCGGGACTGGAAAACAATTTGACGAGAGGTGTCAAAACCCTGTCTGCATACTCTTCCGGAGGCACGTTCGCGCCGAACTGCAAGATTAGTGGCAAGATGGTCGCTGCAGAAGCTCCCCCAAAGTCGAGTGCTGAAACTAAAGAAGGAACCACTCGGTCGGACGTAAATTCCCTTGGAAATGATGGGGCCGATTCTTTGAGTGTCCTAACAAGTCACATCGAGGATATTGCATTTCCGTATTTAATGGGTACTCACCGAAGAAGCGCATTTTTATCCGCCTCTGTCCCCAACGCAAAATTATCTAATCCTAGGCAGACTTGAATGAGCTTATTGGCAGTGAAAAATCCGGTCGCTGCCATTCCGTGATCAAGAAAGTCCTTTGGCGTTAGTCTTGCTTTGGGGCCAGGATTAAGCAGTTTCTTGAAGAATGGGAAGACTGAGGCCGGTATGGATCCACGAGAAGCAGGGGATGGCTGAGGATGGGGAGGATGGGCAGTGGAGGGCGGAGGATGGGAAGGGTTGAAGACGGCATGTAGAAGGAGGCCAAATGCATAAGCATCTGCAACTGCAGGTGCGTGTCTATGACAAAGATAATCAAACGCATGGAAAAATCAGAGTTAAACCTAACACTACTCTTTCAACACCGACCAGCTGTCCTTCTTGATCTCCGGAGATGCCCATGAAGATGAGCCCGGGAACAATCCTCCCAGGGTCTACAAGGATAATGTTAGTTGCGGGAGAAGGAAAAAAACACGGACTGACTCATACATAGAGAGTTGGTGCATCATCCTTCATACTACTGAAAAGTTCAAAACCTCCCAACTTCCATTCACCAGAAGGAGAAATGAAGATAGCATTAACACAGATCTTTCCATGTGTTGAAGAACAGGACTCGTTGACAAACGCTAAGGCTACCTGGGGATTATAAGACACGGGAACGAGATGAAAGGACAAGCTGGAACAGACCACAATTCGATGCAAACCCCATATCAGCCAATCTTCCCTCTGTTGCGGTTCTCGGGACGCCCACGATGGTAGTACGTTTTGCAATGGCTGCACACGTTCGGTCATTATATAGATCGTGGAATCCGTCTCTACCACGTCCATGAATTTGAGCACATCTGGATGTCGTGTTGCTCTGAGTTTCCGAAACGCATTGGTCGCGAAGTTTTTCTTCGTAGAATCACTGAGATCGTACTCGAATATCGAGACCGGACTACTATCATCCTGGAAAAAAAGCAATGAGGAACAGCGTTCAAATGACACGGTTACTTACTCATACCCGCTTGGTACCATCGTAGAGGGTACAAATGGCCTCAAAAGTTGCAACCTTTGCTCCGATGGCAAAGGGCAGATTCAAGCCAGATTTCTGAACCAACGTCGAGACAGCAGCGGACCCAAGAGTTCTCAAATAGTCCATCTAAGATGAGAAAACTTGAAATTTGACGAGCGAATTATCCTGAACGAGACCTGTCACGATGAATCTTATGTTCGGTACCGCAAGGCGTGGCGATGCGCTCGTGTGGTATTGTTGTGCAGGACAATGAGGCTCGAGGTCAGCGCTGCAAATGTCCATGACGTGGTTACTGCGGACGGTATATGGCCATAAGTATTCTAACATCCAAGTTGCCAATCATCTACGTGTACAACTACTTTATATCAATTGCAGGCCAAACCCTCGAGTCAGAGCTGTTTTTCGGTTTGGTGATAGCATACGCAAACATGAGTAATTACCATACTAAGTATCATAATACTACTTTGGCACAACTTCGGCACGCCTGGGCACGCCGTATCAAGTGGATTCCACGGGGCGCAATCTAACGGTCATAGACTCCCTTGGTTCTGGTGTCTACGATGTCTCAAGAAGGGGTTCTTACCGTCGATCTTCCTGACACTGGACCTCAAACCACTCAACCCAATGGTGTACCCGAGCATTCTCTCGAGGACCTCGAACGAGAATTACCAGTTGTATTTGATGGACAGGTGCCGCTTGGGGACTTGTTATCGCGGGTCATGCAGTCGGTTTATGCAGAGCTGTCCGAGTTGGCAGAAACGTGAGCTTCTAGACGCGGCACCCTGTCATTGATTGACTGAATCGTCTTGTAGGATGCCAAACATGTCGGATAGTGCTCGAAAGCGGACGCTCGCAGACTGGGTGGTGAAAATAAAGAAACAGATTGTAAAACTCTATGCGGTCGCTAAGTGGGCGCGAGATGCAAGCACCGTGCAGAAGTGCATGGTACTTTTACTTGATTTTCTGACAACTGGGTCCTGGAAATGATCCCAATCTATTCCAGAACATCACTGCGTTTCTCATGACCCAGAACCAACAATTTGAAGATGCCATAGGAGGTCTCAATTATGCAAAAGAAAGCTTGGATCCTGCAAGGTCTGACGTGCGCTTTCTGGACATTCTTTTACGCTTACAAGAAATCTAGACTTCGCAATCATGATCTGCTGACATCTTTGGACGTATTGACCACTGGTTCATACCTGAGGCTTCCTACTTGTATCAAGGTTTTGCAGCATCTCTCCCATGAAATACTCTCCCTCACGCTGCATATCAGAAAATGGTCGTCCCTTCGACGCCATTGACAGATTCAGAAGTTGTCAAAACTCTTTCGGACATGGAAGATGTCATTAGGTTTCGTTTGTGTACGACAGAAATCATTCCCGTCGAGATTTCTCAACGCCGCATCGGTATAGTGGTCCCGTCAAATGCAGTACTTATCTGACAAATCGTTTAGCCGATGGCCGAGTGTACTTTACCGCCTCAAAACTGTTCGAAGTCTCCCTTTGTCTGCGAGGTGCTCAGAAGGAAGACGGATGGTTTTTTGTCGGTGTTGAGTTCCCGATTAACATAGGAGGGGGCTTGACCGGCCTGCAAGGTGAGCTGACCCAAGCAACCACCAGAATATCTCGCTGCATCGCTTGCAGACATTCCCCGTGTGCCCACAGGCATCATGGCACAACATATCACGAACGAAGCAGATGCAAGACTAGCTTACTACCTCCAATTGCCCGAAGTTCCTAGTCACCCGTCTGGCGCCGAAGTGCCGCTAAGGCCACACTTACCAGAAGGCGTCATTGACACTCCTCTTGTACGCCTATATAACTTTCTTCGTGCGCATATCCTTTCTTTGAATTACATTGGGAATTCCTAATTTTTCCAGAAATAATGTCACTGTCCTATCAATTGGAGATATTATGGTACCAGGTTGGTTGTAGTTCTTCCTACCAAGTCTAAATAATAAATGTTCGTTGTAGGCTGAGCGTATGCGATCTCTTGGTTGGGCGGATTATCTTACGATACATATGGATGCTAATCGCAAAACAATGGTTGCCTCGTACTGGATGTATGTCTAAGGTTTCGTTCTTTCTTCTTTTCTGTTGACCTTTGATCAGACGATCGACCCTTCCGCCTTCTCAAGCCCGCTCACGGATAAAGCTACCCCCCTTTGGTGGCACCCTATCGATATCACTAGTCCAATCACATGGGTCGGCGACAGGGTCAGGACCTGAGCGGCCGTTTAAAGCAACAGCCATTTCCAGATTACAGCAAAGGTCGAAACTTGGCAACTGCGTTGCTTCAGACGAAGTCGAAAGTTTGCGATTCGATGTCCGTTGGGAACCCGCAAGGGGTGCTCTCGGGGTCCTCATACCTGCAGAAGATGCTGTATTACCTGAACACGTGCTGAGTATAGTACGTGTTTGAATTGCGGATTCTCACTTTTCATTGCTCCTAATTGTGAACACAGGATGCGGATGATCTCGACTTCGAGACCTTGCTGCGCACCGTCATCGAGCGTCACACTCAGATGATCCTTAAAATGCTTCAAATTCAACTACAGCAAGGACTGACCAAGAGTATATTTTCTCCTGTCGGTATTGTTTCGCTGGAAACAGAAGGTATTCATCTGGCTACTCCATTGTACTTGTGGCGGATCATCTTGACTACTTTGTAGCAGGCGTTTATGCCCTTCGAGTCCGCTTATGCGCCGACGAGATTGTGGTGATAACCATTGATTCCAGAACAGGCCGTCTAAACCTATGGGATACGGGAGATCTCGCCGCAGCGGGTAGAGGACCACGATTCGCGGCGATATCTGACAAGCTCAATGAAAACCCATCTATCCTTGCCGAGGCATTAGTTCGACTGCGACTCCAGGTAGGTTATATCTTGGGAGAAGAGCGGTGCCTAGTTTCAAAATCTGAATCGGTCTCAGACTATTACCGACCTCGCAGAACAAAAAGCGACTTATCTCGGGTTACAATGTTTCCGAAGGCGTAACTTCAAGATGGAGGGTACGTGAATATCTTCGGCGTCATTGCGCTGTGTGTGTGTTGACTATACATAGAAATGGCTAAGCTCGGACCATCTGCGCGTGGCTCACTGTATATCCAACTTTGCAACTTCCCAAACCATTACCTTGTCCTCGTGATTACAGACGATCGGTTCCGATATGCACTCATCACAACAAGACTTCTATCTGAGACTATGTATTCCAACATGATAATGGAGGACATAGCTTGGCTAGATTTCTCCCGAATACATGAAGCATCGACGATACAGAGCAGCACAACACGAACTGACATGAACATCGGGACTAAACGGAAACGAAACAGTCGAGATTATGGAAGGGATTCAGTCACCGGTGGAGTAGAACCAGCTTCGTGGGTGATTTCTTGAGGATGTATATATTTGCTTATGAACCAACAATGCCAGCTTCAACCTCGAGACTCAAGCTTTAAGAGAACTATACAGTTATTGTTGGTGAGTGTTTTCCATCCACTCTGTTTGGTGGAGCTAAATATTTGCTATAGCGCACGAGTAGCATACATCAATGTGGAGAGACAGCTCAAGCTCCGAGGCATCCCCTTCACACACGTTAATCCGACAAACGACTTCCCAGTCACCAAGGAGCTGGCACATATCCAGTCAACTTTTGCCCGTTCTGTGCCCGCTCTGTGTGTTCAATCAAAGGACATTCTGTCAGGGGCTCCGGCCGCTGAAGCTGCAATGCCAAACATTCGCGTCATCCCTCTGAATTGGTGGTCAGAAAAGAATGCACAAGTATATAGTCATTCCATAACATGACTGAAGGTTAACTAGCTGAATCCTAGGTCGTGACTTCAGTGAAACTGAAGTATGTGCAACAACCCATGGGAAAGTCTGCCAGTACCAGTACAGTCATCCGACCATCAAAACGAATTATATATGACACCACGGAGGCTGTTGTGTCCTTCCTTTCCGAAAACGTCAACACGTGCGTTGACGAATTTCTCGAGGAATGGGCACGGGTATCCAAGATGGTGGTCATTGCGAGGGAAGGTGACATATAGCTCTTCCACTGTCTGTAAGACCTCTAACCCTAGGCTTTAGTTGCCCAAATAGCGAAGGAGACGCACTGGCAAGATGTGCGCTTGCTCTCCTTTGACTTGCAAACCGTTGAATTTGCTTATGCTCTTGTAAGTGCACTAGATTTTCCTTTCGATCTAGGCTCCTTACAACGGCTCGATCTCCGTAATATGTAGGATTATACTGTATCCATTTCATGCGAAGATCAGCTCTCCCCGACGGGCGGCAACTTTGACCTCCGTTTCTCTCGCTGCCGCCGACCTTCGGTTGGGTCAGACATGAGCCAAGACCGCAATCCTCATGATAATGCAGAACCATTCTTGCGGCATATTCTGCGACACGGACACGGTCGCCTCGCACCATCTATACATCGACTAGTAACACTCTTACGAGACACACTTCCAATTGTCACAGAGCTCGAAGAGATTCGAGAGGAAAGCCAACATGAAGGGCAAAACATTGACACCTTTGCTAAGGCCGCTGGGTGGTATCGACTGCTCTACGGTGATCTTCGGTTCGTCCTGCTTTACACGGGCTCAGTTGGGTTGTTAATGACATACTTAGACATGCCCTCGACTTCCGATTAATGACCGGCCAGCGTGTAGCAATTCTGGACGGTTCACGCTCTCTCCCCGATATTGGAGTACCTAACTCCACCACAAAACGTGAGACCCCAGATGAGCATGCTTGCTGGCAACCAATTCCTGGCCTGGAGGAGATTGTAGTGGAGTCGGTGAAGGAGGTCGTTTCAACAAGTGGTGTTGCACTCGGCAATATCACTAATGTCGGCGTCGGGGTTATCTGTGATACATCTACTGTAAAGCCTCTTATCAGGGCGATCTATACTAGAGTGCTGAGGAAACTCTCTGAGTCGGACACGTAATCATATCATCTTAATACTATCTTACTACATATATGATAATTGCACTACTAAACTGCCTGGCCGCTAATGAACCCAAGCTACCCGCGTGAACAGCCCACGACTGTGCACACCCCAATGACAGTAAGTTACCAGAAAGTAACCGTCTTGTTCGTATCCCTCCGGCTCAGGATAGTGACTTACTCGGGCTTCGCAACAGAAGGTCACAACTGATGACAAGATAAAACAATCCCCACCAATTATGTGCTTTCTTCAGTTGAACTAACGTCAAGGTCAAAATGCTCCCCCTCGCTGCTACTCGTCTCCAAAGTTTTAGCAGCGAGAGTTTTCTTGTCAAGTTTTTTCTTGCTAATCTTCACCCTTTGGCGATGCTTTGAAACGGGGTCTGGTGCTTGATCCAAATCCGATTCGAAGAGATCGACTTCATCATCGGGGATATCATGTTCGACAATGGCGCCACCTGCCATGCGACGGTAGCAACCTCGTACGATATCGCCCCAGAGGGTATAGGTGCGACAGGAGGCGCAAATACCGCCTCTAGGAACTAACCCATTGTTTGTACTCTGCGAGTTTGAGAATTGTTTAGAGAGGCACATCAGGTGTGACACAGCGGTGCACGTCGTAGAAGGACACAGTGCCATGGTGAGAGGTTGCTGTGCTCGCCAATGAGTCTTGTTCTATCCGCGGAAGAAAACGACGTACGCTCGCAAAATCCTTTAGAGCTTCACCACAGACCGTGCAGTTGGGTTGGTGGGGGGTAGCTAAAAGCGCAGTGCTTTTCGCTAGATGTGCGGACGTGAACTCTTCTAGTCATATAATTGCGTGAGACACCATAAGCATGAGGGTGAACTAGTCATCACCATCTTGGACACTGATCGGGCCTCGTCGACCAGAACCAACCAGACCTGACTTTCCGTCAACCCCTTCTAACTCAATGCTACATATGAACCCCAGCGGCAACGGCAGCATCGCAGTGTCCTTGGTCGCCTCCTGCCACCCTTTGACCGCTTCTTCAGTGAAGAGCTTCACATGCAAGGGCCACGTATTGTATGGATGATTGGAAATCATCGAGCGGACTATTCTGAAAGAAAATCAAGATGAAATACTAATCATTTTGGTGCATGGAGCACGAACCGAATGTTCATCCTGAGGTACTTTGTTTTTCGATCTCCAGAGAACAGAGCCTTTCCATCCTTGTCGCGAAGATGCCTTGAGAGATGTGGATGCTGCCACGCCCACTCAAACTGTAACGCAGCCTTTTATCATGCCTAAGAGAATCGGTCTGTGTGGCTCAGAGATCCGACCACTCACAAGTCTGGATGGAAAGCCGTAAACGATCATTTGCATGACCCAAGGCCTTTTGTGCTTTGTCTTCCATGCTCCCTGGGTAATTTCTCCGTTGTGCTGCCTGAACGAACGGAAGCACTCGATCAAACAAATTTTTATCGGAGCTGCGTACCTTAATCGACGAGGGGGGCTTGGTGTGCTTCCTATGTAAGTTCTGATATGCAAACGTTACATCTTATCATACGGTGTCATGACTCTGACCAGACGTTGACTCACGCCTTCGACTGAGGGGTTTGGATGGATTTCAACAGATAACACGCATAGAACGGCGGAAACGGGTGCCTGGAGGAGACGGAATGACCAGGTTGCATTGATCTACAGGCGCAATCTTGTCTGCCACTAAGACGCGTTGAAGTTTAAGTTACATGCGCGTCGAGTCACACGGGCGACTTCATTGATCTTTTGTCAACTTGACTAGCAAGATGTCGTTCTCTGCATTAACGTTGTAATATATATAGTGTAAATCGTGTCTTTTTGGTGAGGAGGGAGGACGGTCCAATTCACTGAGCAGATATACATGACAGGCTACCGACCACAAGATACCCGTCTCTACACCCAGACGAGCGATACATGTTACGCACAATGTCGGATGAAATATGCATGCCCATACGCTCGTAAAACGACAGGGCGGGCATATTAGAGGTGGCAACGTTGGCAGAAATCAGCGCTCCGGCGTCAAGATGACAGGCAGCTTCAGGGTTAGAAGAATTACGAAAATAGTTGTGAACGCAATGAATGAGATGTCGAGCAAGTCCCCGTTGTTGGTACGCAGGCAGGACGCCTAGGGTGAGGATCTCGATGAAGGGCTGATCGAGCCCCGTACGTACAGTGACTGTCTCTGGTGTACGAATGCGATCATGGAATTTTGCATGATTCATCGTCCGTCGTACAGACGCAGAGATGAAAGCCACGGGATGGACTGGGTTTGAAGTACAGTATGCTACCAAGCAGATGCGGCTTGGGAAAACCAGCAGTTGTTGGAAGAAGGAAGATGGGTAGCTGATGGGCAAAACCAAGGACTTTTGGACAAGTGAGAAATAGGGGTAGGTTGTGGATAAGAAAAAGTATGAGCTCACATGGAGTTCGCGAACTTTTGGGAGGTCCGCCGAGGTCAACTGCCTTACTGTAATTTCTCCTGTAGGCATGGGTCAAGCGTTGACATGTTGAGAGGCATATCGACGAAGCTTTTATTCGATGTGGACATCCTTGTCCTGAGTAGATGCTAGTCATGTGATCCTTGTCACCATCATAGTCAAGTTATCGCCGCTTTCAAGTTTCAACTGGACATTCAAGTCGTGATTCCAACGGTAAGGGATGTCGCTGAAACATCGGGCGGCACTGATTCAGGACTAAGATGCACCGATGATTTTGGTTCCTTCCAAGTTCCGGGGCAACGCGGAATGGTCAAGCAGTTTTGCTTCCGTATTTGTCACAGTCGGCTGGTACGTCCCGCTGTGCATCTCAGAGTCGTGGATGGATCGCCATCCCAATGGCTCCTAATAACTATTATGTATATAGCCATTGATCTCATCCAACCGCCATCACCCCTTTAGAATGATTCTCCCCCGTACCCCATATGTCACGCCTCGCGCTTTCCGCACGTCTTATGCCCAAGCCTATGGCGCTGAGAAATCCGGGTCTTGTGTGTATATCGTCCTCATCATTTTTTTCGGTGTCACTCGTTGATTCCTTATTTCCAGTGATTGGTCGCGACCTCGAGAATCTATCGCAAGCGGGCTTCAACATGAACAGGATTCAACTCAAACGTAATGCACCGGTCGCACAGCTCTATGAAGATGCAACAAGAAATGAAGGGGCTATCATTTCCTCGTCGGGAGCGTTAATCAACTTCTCTGGTATAAAGACTGGTAGAAGCCCTAAAGATAAACGAATTGTCTTTGAAGAAACCAGTAAAGACCATATTTGGTGGGGGTCCGTCAACATTAAGATGGACGAACGTTGGTGGTTTTTCGTTCGCCCTATCTGTGCCGTGAGGGCTGATCATTCCTCTAGACACTTTCGAGATCAATCGTGAGCGTGCCATTGACTACCTAAATACTCGAGAGAACGTCTACGTTTTCGATGGCTACGCTGGAGTATGTGCCATGCATCGACTTGGGCAGATATCTTACCCATTGAGTTTTTGTCATTCGTCAGTGGGACTCAAAATACCGCATTAAAGTTCGTGTCATCTGTGCTCGAGCGTATCACGCACTTTTCATGGTTCGTGTCGTCATACTACGGAATTTATACCGTTTTTATTTGACCTCTTTAGCATAACATGCTCATCCGTCCTACTCCTGAACAATTAGCTGACTTTGGAGAGCCGGATTTTATTATTTACAATGCTGGCCAGTTCCCCGCCAATAGATTTACGAAGGGGATGAGCTCAACGACTTCTGTGGAAATCAACTTTAAGCGCATGGAGATGGTTATCCTTGGAACGGAGTACGCGGGAGAAATGAAGAAGGGTGTTTTTACCGTCATGGTAGGCCGCTGGAGTCTCCCCCATCACTGTATCTCAAGATCGTTTCTCTTTAAAGCACTACCTGCAGCCCGTCAAGTTCGGCCAACTTTCTCTCCATTCTTCCGCCAATGTCGGCATGGAGAAAAATGACACCACTCTTTTCTTCGGTCTTTCAGGCACCGGAAAGACGACCCTGTCGGCCGATCCCCGTCGTCTTCTGATTGGCGATGACGAGCATGTCTGGTCTGACACCGGTGTTTTCAATATTGAAGGTGGTTGTTACGCCAAATGCGTTAATCTGTCGGCGGAAAAAGAGCCCGATATCTTCAATGCCATTCGGTTCGGCAGTATCCTCGAAAACGTTGTCTACGACCCCAAATCCCGAATTCCAGACTACGACGACGTTAGTATCACTGAGAATACACGTTGCGCATATCCTATCGAGTATATCCCAAATGCCAAGATTCCGTGCATTGTCGACCGCCAACCATCCAACATCATCATGTTGACCTGCGACGCATTTGGAGTGCTTCCGCCTGTGAGCAAGCTGACACCCGAGCAAGCCAGCTATCATTTTCTTGCTGGATATACATCGTAAGTTTCTTGTGACTATATTACTCAGTGACTGATTGTTTTGTAGGAAAACGCCTGGCACAGAGGACGGGGTTTTAGAGCCGATTCCTACTTTCTCCACTTGTTACAGTGCTCCTTTTATTGTTCTTCATGTAAGTGCCCGTGTCTCCTCCCAACTGGATCCTAAAAATAAATAGCCCGGACGCTATGCGGACATGTTGGCGGAACGAATGGCCAAACACAAGGTCGACTGCTGGCTCATCAACACCGGTTGGACTGGGGGCAAGTTTGGTACAGCTGCAGGCAAGCGATGCCCGCTCAAATACACTCGCCGGATCATCGACGCTGTTCATTCTGGGGAGCTTGCCAAGGCAGAGTATGAAACATTCGGCACGTTTGGTCTATCAATACCAACCCACATTGAAGGGGTGCCGAGAGAACTGCTAAATCCTCGACTTGCGTGGTCAGACAAGGAAGCTTTCCAGAAGGAGCTGAGGAAGTTGGCTGTCATGTTCCAGAGAGCATTTGCGCTGTACGAGAACGATGTCGAACCCCAGATTAGAATGGCTGGTCCACAGGTTTGAAATTTTATGTAGAGTATGTACAACTGCTGTCATGGATGATCTACGTTATGACCCTCGTCGCTCCTGTAGCCATGATATAGATGAAAAGTTGAAAGAGTCCCGCGGCAAGTTGTTTTTAGCAAAAACCTTCCTGGAAGTTCGCTTTTGTGGCAATGCAGAGGTTTTCCCCATATCCGGACGGCGATGGTGCATCCATGAGGGAGCAAGATTGTATTTGACGCATAGGGTGGGTGTTAACGTCGTGGCAGCGCTGGATTGCGGCGGAGGCTGAACGTTGGTGTGGGGCTCTTTCGAGTTCTTGCCGAAGCATCTGCGACACAACCATGCATGAATACTATTCTCAAAGTCTCCGTCGTTGAATGCTTTGATTCGGGCGACTAATTCTTTGTCAGGGACAGGTGGTTGATGACAGCCTGGGAGAGATGAAGCTTGGATGAAATTGGGGACAGAAAGGTGGGTGACGCACGGTGATGCCATGACTTTGCGCAGTCGCCACTGCACGACAGGAGAAATGCATGAGGAGTGCTATGTGATTTTGCGCATCTGGTGCATCGTGGTGGCATCGCTTGGATCCGGAACATGTGACGTGCATATGACGGAGTGCCAGACAATGTGCGTCATGGCAGTCTGCTTGTACAAAAGCAGCCAACATCACCCAAAGGCACCCAACTCTTCTTTCTTCCCCCCCCAGCATGGCTGATTCTTCCTGGAAAGATGGCATCCTCCTCAAGGTACTACTTTCTCTCTTTCGAACCATCCCCGTTCCCCAATTACAATGCGACAGGTTGTCAACATATTAGTCTACCTCTTGTTTTTGGGCTCCAATGTATATACTATTGCTACTCCGTCCGGCATATATTACAGTGGAAAAGAAACCTATCTTACTCCTGCTCCTTGGGCTTTTCTCATCTGGTTGGTCCTTCCCTTCTATCCTTTTCCTGGTCTAATTCCATGCAAAAGGTCTTTGATTCACCTTCTCCTCCTCGGGACCATCATCTACCAGTTCTCCCCCGAGGGAAAACGTGTCATTGTTGATGGCGTTTCTTGGCGCTTCCCCCTTCTCGCTGTTCTCAATGCCATCTACGTCAATCTTTGGGCTAGCCATCATTACACCATAGGTATGCACTTGTTACCCTTCCGATCAGCTATCTCTTGACCCAATTATCCCAGCCTTCATCTTGGCGCTCTTCGTCAGCTCCACAGTCACTGTAAGGCATATCTTCTATCTCGTAGATGCATCTCTTAGCTGTCTTCTAGCACATCTATTACATCGTCAAGAAGCACCACTCTCCCCAGAATTGGGCTGACGAGCTCTTCATCCATCTACCATTCTCTCTTTATCACGGATGGACCACCGTTCTTGTCGTCCTTACCGCGTTCGAGGCCTTTGGTGTCAACGCCCTTCATGAACCCGCTGGTGTATGGACCAAAGTTTTCGTCTTCTTGGCTCTGTAAGTGCTCCTCTAGCCCAATTTCTAGAATGAGTGATTGACTTTCTCTCTCAGCTTCTTCCTTGAGGGCACGGCAGCCACCTATGCTTTCTCTACCCCTGAAGGCGATCTCCCCGCTTCCATTGCTATTGCTTGGTCCCTCTGGGCCATTTATGCGCATCAGACCTCGTCCGGGTTTGTCCATTGGAGTGCCTTGGTGTTCTCGATTTTCGCTCTGGTATGGGTCGTCAAGGGTCTTGTCGGTCTTTTCATGAGAGGCCGTGGCACGATTGCGTTGTCAGACGAGGAGCGAGCTCCCCTCATCGGCTCTTGAATGCATTCCAAACAATTTCGAGGCTAGTTTCTTGTATTCTGTGGATTCTGTTTCTCGTGCTTAGTACATGCAACAAAATGTATTTTCCAATATATAAGCCATTGTGACAGTGTTGTTACTTGACCTCTACTATCAGAATGCCATTGTCAGACGATGCAGCCCCGTCCCCAGGTATGTTCCTCTGACTGTATCCCAACTTGCATTCAATCTATTCAGAGGTCATGTTGACCTTTTATCGCCGACTATACCCTTTCAAATCCATCTTTCATTGGTTGAACCACGAACATAGCCCATCGCGCCTGTTTACCCATCGCGAGTTCGCATTCACTCTCCAAGGAGATGTCTACCTTCGCTACAATTCTTTCAACACTCCAGAAGATCTCAAGAAGCAGGTCTGTTCGCTAAATCCTACACGCTTCGAAATCGGTCCCGTCTATTCTGCCAGGGTGGGTACGTTCAACATCGTATGATCCACCATTTTATTGTAAACCCCCCTCGCCAGCCCAAGGACAAGAAAACTGTCCGTCCGAGTGCATTCAACCCTTTACAACGTGAACTTGTTTTTGATATCGACATGACCGACTACGACCCCATCCGCACCTGCTGCTCAAATGCCGAAATCTGCAAACGATGCTGGGTCTTCATATCTGCTGCAGTGCACGTCATTGACATGGCCATTCGAGAACAGTTTGGATATCAGCATCTGCTTTGGGTCTACTCCGGTCGTCGTGGCATCCATTTGTGGATATCGGACAAGGAGGCCATGGAGTTGACCGATGATCAGCGCAAGGCACTCGTTGCGTGGATGACTATTATACAGGGTGGCAAGGAAGCGAGCAAGAGGCTTAATGTCCGTTTTGGCTCTCGTTCATTGCCTCCGTCCCTGCAGTGCGTTGTGTCGTTTTCCATGTGCCATTTACGCCAAGGTCCCCCTTACATGACTTTCAGGACAGCCCTTGACTATCTGAAAACGGTCTTCCCTGAATTGATACTCGTGGACCAGGATTGTTTTGCCTCGGAAGACGGCTACGAGACTCTGCTGGAACTGATACCAGACTCGGGGGTAGTTCAAGACCTCCGCGAGACATGGTCGGAGGACCCATCTCGCTCTTCCCAAGACAAGTGGGTGAACTTGAAAGATCGAATTAAGAAGTACGACAAAGGATCTACGCAACGTGTACGCCCTCCATATGTTTTCATGCCGGTCGCTTCATGTTGACGCATGCTTCTAGGCTAACATGACAGCTATATTGGAAGATATCATTCTTCTCTATACTTATCCACGCATTGACGCTGAGGTATCAAAGCACCGGAACCATCTTTTGAAGGCTCCTTTCTGTATTCACCCTAAAACCGGCAAAGTTTGTGTCCCGGTGGATCCTGAACGGATCGACGAGTTCGATCCGGAAAGTGTGCCTACTGTCCGCCAGCTTCTCAGCGAGTTGGATGATCTTGGGAAGACCGATGGTGAAGCAAATAATGCGGAACATCATTCCGGTGCTTTCTACTTTTTCTCCCCATTATGTTAAAGGCTAATTGTATTGTTAGATTGGGAGAAAACATCCTTGAAACCTTATGTCGAAATTCTGGATAAACACGCACTTGGGTTAATGGAACAGCTTAGGCGAGATAGACGGGGGGCAGGTTCGTACTCATCTACTCGGTCTCGAGTTTCTTTAACTTTTCATTCTCGGTAGATTTATCATGGTAGCTTGCATGTTTTTGTATAATATAATACATTCCCTGGATCAGAGTGACTTAAGCTTCTTTGACGGCAGGGATCATTTGAAACAATTGCTGGGTCACCACCCTGAATCTGGATCCTCGGAAGCAACTATTCCAACCCTCAAATAACATTTCCATGCTGTCCGATATCGAAGACCAGTTGTCGCTTGGTCTCTGAAACAAATAACAAATAGCCGGATAGCATTCAACAACCCGGATACAAATATTCTGTAAAAACGGCTAAATCAAAGATTCTGATGCAAGCAAATAGGGTACCAAAAAGATAGCAAGTGAAAACGTTTCTTATGGCCATTGACAACAACAAATGATCGATAATCAATGCCCCATATCGGTAGTTCCCGTAACTTCTAGCTCCAGGTAACGAGATACCACAGAGTTCGGGTTGTTCATGCGCATCACGTCTAAGAGCTGCAAAGCAATTGGTGTCGAGCACTCCTCGGCCCGTCCGAATCCATGAAGGCACTCCTTTCTATATTCGTCCTCTGAAAGCCCGAGTAAATGAGCGACAGAAGGTCCTCCACGCGCATCTCCCTGCAAGATCACAGGCAAAGCAATCAGGAGAGGCACTTCTGTGGTGAGGATTTGCAATTTCCACGCCCACGTATCGATGTCTCGTTGGGATTCGAGTTTAGCAGGAGAGTGCAAAAGGACGGCCTCTAGGAGAGGCGGAAGTGCTTGAAGTCCTTCGAATGCATCGTCGACGACTTCCCTGGCCAACCGGGTGGTTTCTTTGTCTGAGCATGGACGCGGAAGGGTGGTCAAGAGATCATACAAGGCCCGGGCATCTGCGTCAACTGTGGCTGGTGCAAGCTGTTGCGGAGGAGAGGGAGGACGGGAGGGAGGCAGTTTCATGGTGAATCTGCCTGGAGGAGGAGTGAGTGGTGGTGTCGACCCATGACCCTCCTTCCTGGCCAACGGCAACAATCCTGGAGATGCTGGGGGCGAAGGCACAGTAAATGGCCTGTGTGACAAGGCTACTAACCCTCGCCAAATAAGGGAGATGAGGAAGGTAGCAAGCGTGGTCTGAGATGAGGCCGACATTGTGTATCGTGTCAAGGCACGAACGTAGATAGGCACAACCGCTTGCAATGTTATGATGGAGGGGTGGTAGCCAGATGGCTTTGTGCCTATTATGGATTTAGACCCGAGTTGGGAGCTCGGCACTTCGAGCGCATCCAACAATGGCATAAGCTCATTCCGGATGCCTGCAATCAAGGGACCAGCAACTCTGTTGACTATAGAAATGAGACCGTCCCGAATTAACTTGAGACCGTCAGCACGTTGGTCGGCATCTTGTCCTAGATCGAGAGTATCAAATGTTTCAAGTAGTTCCCCCGCGAAACCCGCAAAGGCGAGGGCATGAAGCTGCGTTGTGTTGGGATTTGGAGCCAGCACTGTGGGTGCAGACGGTGATAGGAACGCAGGCGAGGAGATGAGCGGTAGGAGGTGGGCGGATAAATTGGTAAGCAAGACTGATAGAGGGCGATGCAAGGACCTGAGGATGGCCCTGTGTAAATGAGGACTGTCCTGGGTGGCTTTCAGCTCTCTAAAGAAAGGGGGGAAAAGATGATCGGAAAGGGTGACCGGGAGAAATAAATGAGACGCACGAAGCAATCAGAGCGCCCAAAGCATGTCCACGGCCGGACGGTATCGGCCGCTTTCCAGAGAGCTGATCACTCGAGGTAGCCGGACCAGCCGGTTGAGCGAGTGCCTTGGAAACAGCTTCACTGAGCTTGAGGTTGAGTATCTCGAGGTATGACCCATCTTGGATAAGAGGTGTTAGAGTAGGGGAGACGGTAGGGGCAGGCGAAGGGCGCCTGAAGTTGCTGAGGGACAATCTGTGAGCGGCTCGAGGAGAGCGCTCAGTTACGAAGCCAGAGTCAGGACGAGCAGTAGCAGCTGAAGGAGAAACAGGGGCAGGAGAGGTGGGACGACTTGCTGGGCGGAAAAAGGAGGGATTCTTGAGGACATGCATCATTGTAGCAGATAAAATATTGTCTAAGAGTCTATGGGTGGTTGGATTGGAGTCAGCCCATTCGCAGGCAGCGTTTTAACCCTAAGGAGGTCTGTCTGTGTCGTGGAGAGGGCAGGAGAGGGGAGCAAAGGGTAAGGTGGTTTGTTCTGTCAGACTGAAGAGGGGTGAGCGCAGAAAGGAGGTTTGGAGGGGAACATACCTGAGAAGAGAGGCAACCATAGATTGTGGAAAGTTGAAAGGGCTGCTTGCAAGTGTCGTCGACTTATTTAAAAAGATTGAATCACATGACTCACATACGTCCAATTGAAAAATTCCCTCTTCTTCTTCCCACGCTCTATCTATCATATCTCCAAGATTGCTTTGACCCCAGTTGCTAACTCTCCGTCATTGCTTCTTATGCGCCACAAGCTTCCGTTCTCCGCTGTCCCTTTCATCCGCACAACGGCGGAATCCGGAGCCCACTCCTTCCTCATAACCACCTTCACCTCCCCTGAGTCCCAAGTTAGAATACCACCCGTAAATCTTGCATTAAATAACTTTACCAATAAATGGCGGAACATCCATAGGAATCACTTCCACTTGCTGTGGGTTCCAGTTTTGCAACGTTTCCACTGCATTATCCACCGATGCATCGCACCACCCTTGGGCGCTGTAATTCTCAAACTCTCTCCACATCCTTTCAAAATTAGTTCCGGCCGTCGTGTGTCTTTCCGGTCTGGAAGATGAATCGAATGCGATCAGGTCCATACGATAAGTCTGTTCCTGAGTCAGATGTTTCCATGCGGGTCCAGCGCAACTTACGGGATCATCGGATGATTGGGTTAATGCTAACGGTGACAGCGATGTGTGCACCTCGGGCGATCCAGGCTATTTATGTTCATTTAATCATTCATATGTCTTTGCATCACCGTACCTTTGACATCATCTTCAACTGTTGTTTCTCTGATGCAAGTGTCAACTTCCCTGCCGTCACCGATGGCGAATTCGAGCCCGCGTGGCTATCATCCGCCTCTAGCCGCGGACTGTCACGAACATCAGAAGCCTGCAAACTACGCATCTTGGACGCGGGCAAAGGGGTATCGTATGCTTCATATCTGAGTTTACTCACGCTCGGTAATCCTTGGGAGGTTCCCGAAGGTTGTGGTAGCTGAGACAGCGTGGGTTGACTGTACAACGCTTCTACGAAGTCAGGAAGCTTACAAGCGATCACTAAAGGCACACGTTAGAGAATGAAACAACTCACAGATGATGATCGGGCGCTCTTCAAGATCGTTGAAAGGATGGGCTTCTGTTGGATCAAAGTCAAAAATTGCTCGCAGCGCTTGGGCAACAATGAGTTCCTTTCATAGTCAATAACATGAAAACCACACCTGTCTGACATGTCGCTTAGAAGCCTGCCTCAACTCTGTTACAGTACAAATGATCTGCGCTGGTACTTCATCACAATCTGCAGCTATCCGTAACATGGATAACAGACATGCATCCTGGACTGACGCTAACAGTATCTTAGATTGATCAGATAACAGATAGGTACATCACCCACAAATGCATGATGGCAGTCTTGCGCTTAGCCCCCGAAGCATGTCTACAGGTGATAGCGATAATTTTCCGCAATATTCCGTAGCCAATGCGGTAACGATGACCATCAACGTCTGTGGTAGACCCGATTTGGACTCCAGGGCAGATGTCAACAGAGTAGTGGCAATTTGAACCTGAAACTCAATGCGGGCTAGAGGAGTCAATTGGGGGTCAAGAAGAATATCATGAGGCAACACACCATTGCGAAGATAGAGCAAAACCCTTTCTACTACTGCTTCCAAAACAGGCGTGCCTGTAGGGGGGGCACCCTCCAACTGAACGAGTAGGTTTATCAGTTCTTGCGCATAAAACTCGTTATCCTCCCCAGATTTGGCTTCGAGAAGTTCCAACATCCGAACTGCGTGATCATTTTTGCCAACGAAAGACAAATTAGATGGAATACTCTGGAGAACTTGAGAATAATACGAGGCAACAATATTTGCATCGATTCGGTTCAGGAGTCTAAGTGTCTATATGTACTCAGAACAACCATCCTTGAACAGATGCCGCGGCGAACGCTCACCGTTCTCCGAATGAGGGGATCGGATGATCCCAATAGTTGCATCACCCGTTCAACCTCCCATACTTCCAATACGGAGGGTATACCTGGAGAATTCCCAGACCACGCAGCTGGATCCACACATTCCAAGCATGCCAAGAAAAGATATTGGTCGTTCGGATTTCCTGAAGTAAGAAGAGGCCGTAGATACTCGACAGGAGACCCTGTTCCTGATTCTACTGAAGAAAGTAGAAACTTGGCGGGAATCTCTGAGAAGAGTAAGAATGCTCCACGCAGAACAGCTGGAATTGCAACCAGTCAGGGGGGTACGAAGGATGACTTTCAAAAAGGCAGACCACGAATGCGAGGTTTGGCAGATGAACGAACGAGTCCGAACACAACAGGAATATTCTCTTCAGTCAGTCTACAATGTCAACTTTGAGCACACTTGGGGCCTCAATGGTAAGTCACTTACCCCAGCGAAAGGAGATTTTGCAGTATTCTCAACAAAAACCAGGGATCATATCCCTGTGGATTTGCTAGCGTCTTCTTCAAAAGACCATTGACAACAGGTTTCATTGCCAGCAACGTTTTAGCCTAGATAGCACGATCAGTGTACCGCGCCAGCCAAAATTAAGATATTTGACCTCAAAGAAAAGCGAAAGGACCAAGGCGGCGCTGACTACAGATTGAGATGGATCCTCCAGGCGCTTCATGACGGTTCCCGAAATTCGTGTCAACAGCTCGGGATTACGACGGGAAAGCGTGTAGAATGCCAGTAAAGCGCGTCGACGTACATGCAACCTGTAGTTAGCGCCACCAGGTCAGATCATGAGGCGGTTGTGTGATAAACATACTGACGAGCTATGTGACAATAGGTCGTGTAGCCGTGATTGAATGGCTGGAACGAGATCTTCGTTGTACGAAACTATCACGTTATCGAGAGCAAGACAGATCTGTGGAATATTTTCACTTTCTAGATCCTTGGGACATTTAGTTGTCTGTAGAACGAAGAGAAACGACTATACCTTGCGAAGCGTGTTGACTAGCATCAACTGCAACTCGTGAGTCGGAGGCATGACTTCAGCACAGAATAGATAACCTGAAGAATCGTGATTATATGGGCTCAGAGAAGATAAAGCGCAAGTACCGATCCTCTTCTGCTCAAGCCTTTGACCTGCCTCTGCCAGCCCTATTGCATGTGGTAGCGCGAAGTCGAACGCGTCGTTACGGAGGCAATCGTGTGTGATGGTCATATGGCAGTATAGGAGTATGATCAAAGACTCCTTGCATTGCTCCTGCACATATGTTAGCGCCCAAAGCCCTCACAGTATGTTGAGAAGGCTGCGAACAAGTGAGAGACCCTGAGCATGGCTAAATTGTTCCCGTCTAGACTTGATCTCTGTGATCAACAACTGGTTGGCTGACTGAATGGACGTCGCTGATTCTATTTTGCGGACGAGAGTATAATGAGATCTGCTCAATGCGCCTGAAGAAACAAACGGGACTTCCATCACAAACTCCCGAAGGCAGAGAAGTCGCGTCAATCTGTACCGGAAAACAACAACAAACTGCGACTTCGACCTCGCCCAATATGTCAGAGGTAGCAACAGCACATGCCTTTAATAAAATTCTTAACCAGCCAAAAGTATCATCTAAATCCCGTTTATCTGGCGACCTCGATGATGGAACAAAGAAACTACGGCGTATGATTCTCGTTGACGGAATCCCTTCCTCGGTGGTTTGTCACACTATGTAAATCTGGTTGTCTGGGTGGACTGAACACTAGCAAGGATCCAACGCTTCGGCCACGCATATGGAAAATTCTTCTTCGTGTTGGTGAAGTTTCGGCAGATACGTTTCTTGAGTATGTCGCGCGTGGGCCTTGTGAAGTCCGAGAGAAAATCAGAAATGACACATTCCGGTCAATCTACCGTGCCCTCTTTGATATGCTCGGACTGATATTCTCGAAGAACACTCGCTACGGATAGAGGATTCAAAGAACGAGTCCGTGAAGATATGCTCGTTCGGTTGTTGGATGCGTTTGTGTGGCGAAATTACGGTATGCTTCCCACTCGACCATGATATGCGTGCAGATTGATTTCTATCTCCCAGACAGACAAGAAACTCATCAACTCGGTTTTACCTATGTACAGGGAATGAACGTTCTTGCTGCTCCATTTTTATATACCATGCCCTCTGAGCTCGAGGCATTCTTCTGTTTCTCCAAGTTTATAGAGGAATCATGTCCACTGTACGTTCAGCCGACCTTGGAAGGTGTGCACATGGGTCTGAAGGTGGGACTTATCCCTCCGTTGATTTTTTGGCACTCATTTATGTACAGCTTTTAGATCGCTGTTTGAAGATCGTCGATCCCGAGCTTTTCGCGCATCTGCGTTCAAAGAATCTGTCCGCAGAGATCTATGCCTTCCCATGTATGTACCTGACCTTACGACTTTGTTTTGGTTTCTTACTCCTACACAGCCGTTCTGACTTTATGTGCATGCACACCTCCGCTGAATCAAGTGTTGCAACTATGGGACTTTCTTCTCACTTTTGGCGTTCATCTTAACGTCCTCTGTGTCATCGCGCAGCTCCTGCTCATGCGAGAGGAAGTCATGAAATCTTCAAGGTTTGTTATTATCTATAATTTGGAACATGACCATAATCATACCCGTATCAGTCCTATGCGACTACTTCGCACCTTCCCAGACCTAGAGGCGCTGCCTGTGATCGGAATTGCTGTCACTCTTGTTCGGGATCTTCCAGCTGAGCTGTACGATGAACTAGTCAAGCACCCCTACGAGATTTGAAATACTTAATGAAGACCATTGTATTCACGCTACCGCATACTCGATTCCCCAAACACGCTGTAACAATAGATGCAACAAAGTACTGGGTCCAGGAGTACGCGTTATACAAAATATCCCAGATCCGGCAAGTCTGGAGGAGGGTGCTTCTTCTACTTCTACTTGAGCTGGAAGGACGGCGTGTGTCCCAGTCCAGAGAGCGGCCTTGTCTAGTTCTGCTTGTACCTCCGCGCGATTGGCACCTGGTACAGAAGCAGATTCGTCCATTCGCCGGTCTACAACTAACATCCCACGAGTTATTTCGCCATAACTAGTGGGAAGCGACTGAATTAACGATTACCAGAAAATACCCATTAATCTTACCGTTCAATATCAAAAATTCTGGTTGTCCCCTCCCATCCTGGGGCTATGCCGAGATTGGTGGCAGGCGGATTCTCGATCGCACACCATACTGCGACAATGTCATGGAGTTCCATTGCGTCTTTGCCAAATTCTAACATCACTTCTCGCGTCCTCTCTAAGAAGGCACTGGTAAAGTGGACTAATGGGGACTTGTGAGACGGAGTGGATGGATTGGTAGAAGAACCGAATGTCGGATCCACTTCGGAATTGTAGATTGGAAACGGTAACTCGTGGGGAGTTGTAATATCCAATGGAAGCAAAACGAATCGATCAAGCGGCAATCCGTTGTCCGATAACAAAAGCTCTTTGACGGCAAAAGGATCTGCAAAAAAGTTGACTATTGTCATATATGATCAACAAAGGGAGAAGGATGGTGGACATAGACAACTGACATTCTGTGACAGGACCAGTGTTGCCGGGCACATCTAAAGTTCCCCCCATACAGATGATGCGTCCTATCCTCTCTCTTACAAGCTTGCCATCTTTGCGCACCATATGCGCCAGAGTCGTGAGGGGACCCAGCGCAATGTAAGTAATGGTTCTCGTGGGACTGGTTCGTAAGAGATCCAGAGCCACGTCGACACCAGACTTGTCCGCCAGCACCAGATGGGGATGATCTCCACTGGTCTCTTCAACATTCAGATCAGGATGACGTTCTGTAATTCCCCCCAAACCATCTCTGTCGGGGTGATATAAGCCCGAGATTGGTCAACAAGAGTCATGCCAACCTGCCGTGAAAATACTGAGCACTGTGTAAGGGCCCTTCTAGG
>QFEU01009234.1:4005-14772 GCA_003316345.1 Tricholoma terreum
CCCGAGCACGACCGATGCAACATGCCTCGTCACAACCAATGACGGGCTCTCATCCAACGGCGATATGCGGCTATAACACCGCAACCCCATCCATCCAGGGACGACGAAAACGAGAAGAGAAAAAAATGACAATCGCAACTCACGTAACCCATAGTATTCTCATCCGGCCCCGGCAACGTCACCGCAACCTCGATGTAACCACTCGTAAAACAAAACTTATTCCATGATTGCAGCATACCGCTCCGATACATCTGGTTATGATTATCAGAAATTTGAAACGGTGCGTTCAAACCTAAATGGATAAATTGAGTGTCAAAAGTCAAAACGACAACAGGGATGACTTGGATATTTACCAGGTATTAGCCCCGATTGGGTGGTAACGGTGGAATCCAGGGTGATGACGAGGTGTCCGTCGCGAGTGGTTACTTGTTGAGGGTTGTACCATTCCGGGCCGTTTGTAGCGCTGTACTAATTGTCGACCGCTTCCCAAAAAGGGTCGTCACCTGTGGAGATGGTCAATTAGCGGGAGGAGAGGAAGCGGGGCGAGAGGAACTCACCAGGGTAAAACGTCTGTCAAGGGGTGTTGAACTCGTCGGAAAGACGAAATCGTAAGCTTGACCGTCGAAATCTGTGCGTGCACGTGCATATTGCGGGGTCTTTGTGTCGATGAGGTCGGGCATTTGGAAAAGTACGGGTGCTCGGCCTGGAAGAATACATGAATGTTAGTAAGGAACGAATGGGAAAGAATTATAATGGCTTACCAGCAGCCAGTGGCGTTTATCCGAATATTTCCATCGATCATGTTATTCCTCTTTTGGTTGTGATAGAAGAGGAAGACGGGGTAGAAAACGGGGGGGAGGCGGGTAAGCCAGCTGTGAGCAACAGCAGGACAGTCACGTTCATAATCCAAGGAAAAGTATTCCGCCTAGCCGCCTTCTTTTGCAGTCACGCAACAAATCCTCGTCGACCAGATCCATCTAGTCCAGCGCAGGATCATACTCGTACGGCCCACCCCTCGCCGTAGGAAAAGCCGAAACCCTATGTGACAAGCACCCGTACTTCGAATCTAGGTCCATCGAAATAAACGAGGGTTTTGAAGAGAGAGTTGAATCTTGAAGATGAGCGGGAAGCTTGGGGTAGGAGCTGGTGGTTGGAGTCGTGGGTGCAGATGGAGGGAGCAGACTCCTTTTCGTCTGAGGCGAGATAGTAGAGGATCACTGGCCCTCGTGAGCTAGGAACGCCGAGGCCCATACCGATCATACTTGGGGAGTTGACAGATGAAGGCATTGGTGGTGACTGTGGTTGTGGTGGTACGCTGGAGAAAGAGGGGTCACGGTGAGTGGCTGGGTGGGAACGGACGTTGGGGAGTGGACTAGCGCCGTGAGGTACATGTGAATTTGAACTGACAACGGAGGGCGGTGGGGTTCAACTTGGGGAGATGATACTCGGAAAGAACTAGTTGGCATTGCAGTTTGAGCGTGTCCTGGGACATATGTGAACCCATAAGTAATGGCTATGTAATGAACAGGGACTCACAAGAGGTTTCGTTTCATTGCTAGGACCAGTCCTTCACCGCTGTGTTGAAGTGTCGAGGTAATCATGATAAGCCTGAGCGTGATGACATCATGTCATCGTTGTGATCCCACGACCACTTTGCTACTATTCCAAGGGATTTTCAAGCACAGTGCACAAAATGATTTTGCACCGAATTATAGGATTCGATTGCGTCATCCATTTTGCAAACGCGTCCATTTACGAGAGGATTTACGACGACTTCACTTTCAGATTCTCATACTGTTCGAAAACTCTATGTTTCATTCTTGTGTTCTACCTACGACCCTTAGGGTTATGAGCTGGCAGTGTCCATTCGACCCTACCCCAATCCTGGACATCGAGGACTCCCCATAACCCTAAGAGCCATACAAGTCGATGAGGTAAGTGCGTGTGGCAGCCCAGTCTTGTTGAGTCCAGTGCGTTGATGAATCGATGATGTCACACTCGATTTCTACTGAATAGGCTGACGATGTTACGGATGCGGTGGTGGAGAACGTGAGCCGGGAGGTCGTTAAGAGCAACATTTGCGGCCGTAGCGTGGGCTTCAAGGCAGTCTAAGAAATCTGTTAACGTGTTCGCCTTTGAAATGAGGCGCATTTGGCGATCCAGGCGTGGGTGTTGATTTAATAAACACATTGGCCATGGTATTGCCAGAGATTACTATGAACGAGAGCGTAAAGAAAACTGAAATAATGGAAAGACGCAGTACTTGGGAATAAATATGAATGCAAGACAAAGAAACTGTCAGGAAGCTGAATATTAGTTGCAAGTGTTGAGGCTCAACCTTTAAGGGGAGAGTTAGTAACCATGGATGCTTACGGTGATCGGATTGATAGAGTTCGAGAAGAGCTGTTGCGATATGCTGAGCTGATATGTGTCGAAAATATTGAGCATGACTTGCCACTCACGCCGCTGTGTGCGGTCTATCACACGATTCCACTGATTGATGCGGAGAAATTTATCCGTGGTGGCCCGCACGCTGCCCAGAAGCGCTGCAACCACAGTGGACAGCCAAGCGGGATGCCAATCTTCATACTGGTTGCTGGAAACAATTAACAGTAACCAGTACTGCTCCAATGTTGTTGATCGTAAAACCGGGAACAAATCCCCAGCTCCTGCGTTGTGTCAACGATTTTCACATGAGAAATTTGCATACGAAAAAGATGGCATCACCTTTGCCAAGTCTAGGGACAGGTGTTACTACGCCAGATGGGACTATGGTCAGTCTGGTTGTACAGAAAGGGGATTGTAACGCACCTGCCACACATTCGGTGCGTATCTCGGCGTTTGGATGGACGTGTACCTGGATGATATAATAATCTACTCAAGTACACTGGAAAAACATATCGAACATGTTAAAATTGTTATCGACATTCTTACAAGGGAAATTTTTTACCTTAGTAAACGAAAACTCCAGCTTCAGTATAAAGAGCTCAAGGTTCGAGGCCATGTCATTGATGGCGATGGAATCCGTATGAACCCTGCTAAAATCTGTAGTGTTCTAGCATGGAAAGTGCCAACAACTGGGACTTACTTCGTTGGTTTCTGGGATCATCTTGCAGATGATCTTGAAAGTGTTCGGGTGCCTATCGGAGTGCTAACAACGTTAACGGGTGACACTGTACTGTTCCGCTGGGACTTTACTCACCAACGCACCTTCGAAGAGATCAAACAAATTGTTGCCGCCAGTCGAAGTCGCCATCGGGTTCCGCTGAATTACAGCCCAGATGCTGATCCGATCTACATGGTGACTGACGGATGCGACACATGGGTGTCGGGCCTGGTCAGCCTTGCTCGGCGCGAGAGTCGCGGCCTTCTACTCGGCTAAGCTGATTTCCGTCCAGCAAAACTACGCGGTCCACGAGATCGAAATGTTTTCTGGCGTTGAAACGATTGCTAAGGCATCGAGATATCCTGCAAAGAATACACTTTAAGTGGATAACAGACCATAAGGGGTTGATTCACCTTTTGAACCAAAAAGACCTGACTGGAGGGCAGGCACGCTGGCTGGACAAGATATCCGAGTTTGCTTTCGAGATTATCTATGTTCCAGGGGCGGAAAATGTGTCAGCAGATGCATTGAGTTGTATCTCAAATGACGCACTTGACTGTACGCTCCGAAGTATAATACACCCAGCACGATGAATCGAATATATCTTGAAGCGCACGGAATTTCCGCGCCGCTACTTACTGGACTTGAGGCTGTGGTTGACAGGCGGCCTCGAGCACGTAAAGTTCTGCCTCCGGCCGAGACAGGTCTTCCAGAGACAGGAGCCGAGTTTGCACGACGCGTAAAGGGTCCTCCTAGGCCCAGGAGTACGAAAGGAGGGGTGCCGGTGGTACGAAAAGTACAACACGCAGAAACGATACTTCAAGTTCGTCATAATGTGACTGCAAAAGTCACATGTTGCGTCAAGTTGAACCGTGTGAATGCAATCGATTCGCCTCATGGACCCCATGCGTTTGAAGGCAGCTTCTTCTGTTTTTGCTATTGCCCCTCACCTCCTTCCTAGGGCCAGAAACCGATCTAGACGTCGCACTCATCGGTTCTTTCTGTCAACTCTTGGTAACGACATACTCATGGAATCTTCGGGCTATGAGAGTGATCCACTGCTCTCTGATGATAGTAGGGTTGGCCAGGGTGCACAACGCGACAAAGAGGAAGAAAAAGACCGAGCTCTATTGGCACGGGTAGGGAGAGATGGGCAAGGCGAAATTGTCCTCCGGCGAGTGTCTGGAAGAACGGATGATAGTGATACCAGTTCTTCCTTTTGTACGTGCTTAAGACCTCATCTAACCTATGGTCATAACAAACTCATATCAAGACTCTGCACCCAGCTAGTTCCAAGTCTGCTACCTCTCAAATTATTGATCTCCTGAGAAACCAACTCACCGATGCTGAGGAACGCCGTCGTTCTGATCTGGAGGCTGTTGAGCAACGCGCGGAAGAACGCCGTCGTTCTGATCTTGAGGTTGCGGAGGAACGCCGTCGTTCTGATCTAGAGGTTGCGGAGGAACGCCGTCGTTCTGATCTGGAGGCTGTTGAGCAACGCGCGGAAGAACGCCGTCGTTCTGATCTAGAGGTGGCGGAGGAACGCCGTCGTTCTGATCTAGAGGTTGCGGAGGAACGCCGTCGTTCTGATCTGGAGGCAGCTGACAGGCGACTTCGAGATGCTGAAGAGCGTGCAAATCAACGCCTGATCCAGTTGTTAAACCAGGCAGCAGTATCGTCTTAGCAGCTCGTGAAATAATTGAGACATATATGTACATAGTCAATTTTCTCTTTCGTAACACTAGCCATCCAGCAGTTCCAAACATCATTACCTGCAGCCGCTCATAATGCATAATTTAGCATCCATCCGCCTTGCCTCGTGCCACTTCTCTTTTCCTCTTACTCGGCCTATCCGCTATCGGTTTCCGAGTCTTGAATGAAGCCAACGAATGTTCAAATGTTCAACCTCTAATTCGCATTAATGGGTTCGCAACAACGAATAAGCAAAGAATAACAAGTATCATGAAAGGCAGCTACAGCGAGGCGAACGAGGGTCATATCAACCTTCCAGTATGTTCATTTATCCCACCGCCTTCTCCTCCCCTTCCTCTCGAAATTCGGTTTCTCTGCCAACAACGAATCCTGCTTCCTGTCACGCATCCACTTACTTTCCTGCTCCTGCTCATCCAAAAATCCGACAACCGAAATATCGGCAAATCACTCAGCCTCTTCCACCGCAGCTTTATCCACCCATTCCATGCATCAGGTTCATGATCCGATATGTCTTCGTCATCCAAGGATTGCATACTAGTAGCAGGCGTAAAAGGTGAGGCACCAGATTCGACGCCACCTCTGGACGTGCCTCTCGAACCCGATTGATTTCCCGTCGAATCCTGCCAAGGCCCTCGCTCATGCCATCCCCAATGCCAGTCATCGTGTGAATAGGGATGGAACTGTGGAACGACTGTGCGCCTGGCACGCCATTAGGAAGCATAGGGAGAACACCTGGGCTGTGATGATAATCGAGACCTCCTGTGAGGGCAGAAGCAAGGGGTTCATCAAACGACAACGAAAGAGTCCTATCCCAAATATCTCGAGGCAAGGAGAAGCCCTCGACGAAGGATTCTCCACTTCCCACAAAGTACGCGCCGACTTGGACTTCCTTGCGAACGGCGATCTTGTGCCCGGAAATATCGAGCTGGTACCGTCTGAAAAGGGCATGGTAGTCTTCGCCAAGAGTGTGGAATGAGAATTGGTGCGACAGGTAGATGGACCGTGGCAATAGCTTCGTCTGAACGTGCGAACGACGACAGTTCAGCATGTGCAAGCCAGCTAAACATCAAAAACTTAGTTAACAAAGAAGAAAACTAGAAATAACGATCGACGCACTCAGCTCTCCCTTATTCTGCAAACACTTGCTAACCTCGCCACCTCCCCCCTGCATCCCCAGATTCCACGTCACAACGACACTTTCCCGTCCTACCATCTCCATCGGCACATCCATCATCTCCGTCAGTTTTGACTTCCCCACCCCATATCTACGCGCTCCACTCTTCAAAGGCGATAGACTCAACTTTCCAGTACCACCCATCTTAGGCTAAGAAATCCTGAAATGTCAAACCCTCCCGGCTACAGAAAAGTTCCGTCCCTCGTCGAGTTGAACAGCCATTGAGATCCCCACTCGAAATGGACAGAGGACAAGGCCAAGATACGCCCGAACCTATGCAGATAGTTGTTGGCAACTCGCGACGCCAGATGAGGCAGGACGAGAGACGAGAGTGGAATATGAGAGATGAGAGGGTGTTGAAAAGAGCGGACCCGGGAGAATGAAGAGAACAGATGCCCGCCTCGCCGCAGCACTCAGTGGCTCAGAGAGGGGAGTCACAGATGGCATAGGTGGGGAGGATGATGGACAATCGAAACGTCGAAGGGAGGAGGGGAAGAAAGAAAGAGGGGGGGGGAGGTTAGTGGAAAAGATCGTTTGATGGATGTTTGATGGATGCTTCGAAGGCTGTGGGAGGTAGCGATGACAAACTGAAGTGATAAGATGCGGGCAGAAATGGAGGCGATCGAAAAAGGGACAGAGACCTTCACAGGCACTCTTCGATGCGGATGAAAGCTCTTGATGGGCGCGGGATGGAAGACGTGTCTTGCTGCAGTATTCCATCGAAGGGTTTGGGTTGTTGATGAGTGGTGGCATGTCTAGTGTGGGCGGTGAGAAACACGAGCAGTGGGATGGAGTCTGTGATACTCACCGTTGTTGCCATCCTCCGTGTCACCTTATATGACGTGGTCACGAATTGGAGGGCATTTACTGTTAGGAAGAGAATTGTATTGGTATTGGGATAGAAATATTCTTATAACATACCGGTAAAGAGGAATTCCTTGAGTAGGCTGCGAAATAAAGGGAAAGGATGGATTGTAATGAGAGTGTCAGGCTGCATGCGGTGGATACGTGCAGGCATTGAGTTCCATGGTTGGTGAAAAGAATTCGAAACAGAGTGATCGCCCTAATGATCGACTCGGATGTTATCGAACACACAAACAATGCACCTTCAATGTTGAAGTGTCAACTGCACACTGGTGGTGCATGCTGAACATCGGTATTGCACACTGACTATCAGCAGCATACACCAAGCACAGGTAGTGCATGCCACACACTACCCTCCTGTTCTGGTAGCCCCCTTTCGGCTGGTCAGTTATTTACGGAGTCATCAATACCCTCAGCCCAATCTGTTACACATGAGGTCTGTTTGTTTTGGGCTGATTCCACTACTCCTGTCAAAGACAGGGTATTGTCATGTTCAGCTGGGCTGTTACCTAAGTTACTAAACTATCTCGGCTAGCCTCGTCACCTACGGTGACTGGTAATGCATCCTCCTTATTTTTAACTCATCTTTCCCATCTCCGACCAAATCTTTGAATCTGGCCCGACAGACTCACGGCGACAAGAACACGACTGTTACACAAGGACTTCTTGCAGTCGCAGTCGGTACAATTATACATGATGGCATTAGATATATGTTCAAAGTCACTTGTAATTCAATGAAGAATGCGTATCGTAGTGCAGGAGGAAGTATGAAGATCTGCCAGGTATGAATCTTGTCCGTAGCAGTGCTGGGGGAGATGGTAAAAAGAAGGGCGAGCAAGAAGGATCGTGGATAAGAATGCATCTAGAGTTTTTGGAGTCAAGTTGCGAAGAAGATCATGGACCTATGCAAAACAGAGGGAATTTCGAGGTTTGTAGTGTCGGAGGAAGTGCCACGGCCTGCCAGGTGTGAATCTGGCCCGAAGCAACGCGGTTGTGAAGGTGATAAGGGCTGCGAGGATTATCATAAAAGGTATTGGCTCGTTCCTGCGTTTGGGTATTGTTGCGATGGTGGTAATGACTATAATGGCGATGACGCCAAGGAATATAAATGTCGTGCGGATTAGACGGGTAAGAGGTGGGGCCGGGTTTTCTAAAAGATCCTCGTCATCATGATGGGTGGTTTGGAGCACGAGGCAACTCACGATAAACGATGACTTCCGCGACACGGCCAGCGATATAACCCCCACTTTCATCGGTCACCTGAGCAGCAATGTAGTCCCATGGAACAAACGGCGGGATGAGCCTAACTTGGCCGTCTCCACAGATTATCTGCCGTGTTTGCATTTGAACCTAAAGCTAGCGACAATACAAAATATGCAGCACTCACATATCTGCATCTGCCACAAGCTGTTTCCCCCATCACCAGGGGCGCGCCCCACCTGTGCAGGTGGTGACTGTCCGTCAACTCGGGGGCTGTTGCATCACTGGCCTGGGCATTGTAATCCCTCCGTCTTCGAATCCATAGTGGCACGTCCCTGATTTGAACTGATTTAAGTGTGAACCACCCCGAAAAACTTGGTAAACCTACACAACGATTGGTGCAGATGATCGGGATGGTGACCCTGAGGATGTAGGACCTGAGGGTGCAGAAGATGTGGCCAGCGCAGTTGATGCTGGCTGCAGGGTTGCGGATGATGCTGGCTGTTGGGGTGCAGGTGGATTCAAGTTGGCGATGACGTTTGGTGATGGGCCATCGACGGGTGCTGTTGTTGGCCCTGCAGGGTCGGATGCCTCAATTGAGGATGATACGAGAGGAATAGATTTGGTCCAACGTCTCCGGGCACGCTAGATGCAGCTGACAGAGATTCAGACATCTTTACAGAACTGTCGAGAGGTATGGCGAGCGTAAAGAAAAGGAAGGAAAAAACCACTGTCAACTGAACTCCTGCAAGCAAACCGCAACATTACGTACTCCCGCCTGGGTCGCGGTTAACCCTAACCTATGCCGAATTTACAGTACGTACGACTATATATGCAAAGACCATTTGACCTACGTAGACCATATTACTAATAGTACAACCAAAAAGAAAGGGAAGTGTGGGTGGGCTCGTGTCGGTAAAGCCCAGTTGCTCTCATGAATAGACGGGTGCGTCTTGGGTTCCAAGCTTGTTCTTCCCTCTTGCCTCTATTGACTTGCCTTGAAGTTCCGAATACCTCTTGGAATTCAAGACGGCTGCGTGCTCGTTCCTGATTGTCATTTACCGGAGGTTGCCGACGCCATGTGACACGTGACACGGCAAGGGTTTGAAACCGGATTCAGCTTTGTCATTGGCACCAATGCCTTTGACGTGAGTCTCCAGGTCTCCACGTTCCTCTACTAGTTGGATCCTCACATCTTCTACCAAGGATTACCATTCGACAAACCGAAGATTATGAAGCAGAAGAAGTTCAATATATCGCTCAATCTCGTATCACCCTCCCCGATAACACCAATCTTGTTCTAAGCGCCGAGAATCTGGGTCTCGGAAATCCAGGAGACGTCTTTTATGTACGTCAAACTATGCCGATGGTGTCAATCCCCCCTTAATAGCCTCCCAGCCAATAAGAAGACGGAGTTTGTTTCATCCTCGCAAGGCTCCGGGCACAAACGAGCACTTCTTCCCATGGGAGCACATTTCAGTGCTTATCCAGCATGACGAGGAGCTTGGGGCAACTATCACTGTAATTGGTATGATTTATGTGAATCGATCATGCTCCTACCTCTCACATCTTGTCATGCAGAAGCAGAGGCTGGCCTGGCAGTGTTGCATCGCCCAAGACCAAGGTTCCCAAGCTTTTGGGAACAGCTGTTAACAGATCTTCGAAATCAAATCTTCTCAGACTCACCTCCCAATCCCCCCAACAAGCGCGAGCCGCCATCGCCATTGTCAGGGGATAGCGATTCCGCAAAGATAGTGTCTATCCGGTCAGGTGTTGCGAGCCTGTCTGTTGCGATTCGTCGTCGCCTGGGGGTCAGCGGATACACCGAAATTACTGAGGATGGAGGGGACACTTGTGACTGACCTACTTGCTTGCGTTAATAGATCCGACTAGCTGGCGATGATGCTCACGCAGTTAGGTTTCTTTATCGGCTGGCCAGCACACCTGCCCTTTGTTGCCCGACAGGACTCAGGGTTTGGCTACTTATATGTTTCTGTGTTCCGCATCTCGCAAGTTCATATTTTGGCACTTCGAATATGTGGTAGTCACAAGTAGCGGGTGTGGGATCGCAAGCATCCCTTCATCCTAACCATCGTAACAGAACAAAATTAGTCGATACAAACATTCTAGTATTGTAACTACCTGTTTCGATTATGTTTTATTGTGTCGAAATCACTCTGCCAAGTTCCCTTACTCTCCCCCACACTGACATCCAAAAAAGGAAGGCAGCTGACAAAGCCAATGTTCAACTTTCGGAAGTCATCATACTTAAGTACTTACTTACACACGTCAATATGGCACGTGACATAATCACAGTCACGATTCTTTCAGGTTCTCACTACTCTATGATCATGGACAACCACTTCGGTGAAGCCAGTATCCACATCCACCATTGACTGGGTAAATTCAGACATCCCGACAACTGCTCGTGTGCGGCCTCTGTGGAACGCCCGTGCGGTCCGTCAAACCTTAGAATTTCTATTTACACGACGACATTCTGCGTTTTACGGCACATCAGAACGAGTAGGGTCTTTGCATCCCCTGGGTCTTCAAGAATTATTCGTCGACTGGGTTACGCTAACCCTAAGCTACAGCTTGGCCAGCGGGCTTTTGGTTGTTCTCGTTTGACTCCACAGGTTGGAGCTGCGTTCTGACCTCGTCATTGGTGGTGATGCTGCGCATTTTCAGAAGATGCACCAAGGCTTTGCGA
>QFEU01009252.1:0-10761 GCA_003316345.1 Tricholoma terreum
TTATAACATCTAATTATCCATGAAGATGGATATCTCTCTACCAACAACTTACATCGACAACTTCTCATGATCAATACTTGAGGGCTGTTATGCAAACGAACCTTCTATGATCGAGTACCTCCAATACTTGGAATTGGTGTACTGCTCGCTATCCTGCTCGAGATGTCTAGAATTGTTCGTCTCAAGTAACCTAGTATTAGACAAAGATTCGCCTGTCTCCGAGTTCAAGTCGTGCTTTTGTAGAGAACTCAACAGACCGCATTCAAGTGAGGAACTTGCCACATAGCTTGCTACTGGAAAGGAGTCCAGACACACAACAAGAGACATCTGATTTTCGACCCTCCAACAAAGAAGTTGCTCGTGCTTGTATATTATCTCCTCGACCTAGACGTAGATTGAGGACGGCGAGCTCCATGTGCTCATGGTGTAGAATAGTTCTTGCAGAAAAGAGCGAGCATATCTTGAATTTGTCACGGTGGTCACAAAGTGTGGTGAAAACAATTATCAGAGCCTATCAGGGGTCTCGTGCAGTGTCTGGGACAAAGCCAGATCCTAATTTGGATCTGGCTTTTGATGACAAATCACCACCCCAGAGCCCAAAATGGATCTGAATGTGGCTGTGGTGGTCTCTTCCCACGCTCCCCAAACATCCGAAAAATGGCTGCAGAACTGATTTTTCAGTTTCTTTGAGCTGTTTAACCTGCTGGACGTTGTTGCCATATCTTAGGAGAGCCCATAATTAATTGTTAATGTGCAATATCATAGCCAGTAGACCCTGTTGGTGAAGTTTGTGCAAATTAGGGCTCCCCAAAACTGACCATACTAATATCCTGCCAATTATTGAATCTCACACATTGAAGAAGTACAAGTGATGTCTAGTCCAAATCTTGTCATGTTAGATCACTGGTGGTGCTTAAATTATGCATTCCAGGAGGATTAATGAGAGGGGAACAAGTCCTAACTACTCCCACTCCCATGGCCCACTTGCAGATTTTCCTGTTATACAATCAACCTTCAACAGGTGGATGTGGGTGCTCCCACTAATTTTATGGGGGTGCCACAGGCCCAAAAATTAGTATTTGAATTACAAATTGGCCCATGTTCTGTAAATTTCACTGTAGACAGGTAAATTATTGTAAAACAACAAGGTTATCAGAAGTACAGGTGCAGTGGGAGGCTGCTGAAGATCAACCACCATTGGTTGGTGTGCTGCAGGCAACGAAAAAAAAAGTTGAAATTGAGGAGAATTGAACTCATGCCACCAGCACTAAATGTAAAACAATAAACAATGAACTGACTTGGCTATTTGATTCTACTTAAGGTAATCTTCTCTATCCATGCTCATCTGAATTTTTGAAAAAAAAATTTTGTCCCAGACATGGCACCAGAGCCACAATTATCGTTATTGACAAATGTACAGAATACAGACTTATGATAATACCTTACAAAATATTGCCCGATTGACTTGAAAATCAGACAACTACTTCATATAGTAACCCATCTCTTATACTTCTAACTTCATCATTCAGATGCAGTTCAGATGTGAGGAACAAGTTTTAGAGTAGCATGTCAGAAATTTCCAATGCGTCTGATAAATCTCGGTTGATTATAATCATGATTGGATAAGGTCATGATCAACCATCTTGATTGCAATCAGATTGTAACCATTCACATGGTTCATGACAGGGATCACGATAGATCGTGCGAGGTTTTGACTACGAACCAGCATTCTCTGTCAGTCTCTTGTATACTGTGGCTCTTGTATTATCGCTCCATGGCCTCTCAAAAGCAAAAGACTTCCTCCAACCGAGTTTGCTCGATCTGTGGCAAGATTTTTGGATCCCAAGGTTTAGGAAACCATCAACGCACCTGCTTGCTCTCCGCCGAGAGGCAGCGGCAGAACAAAGAGTACGAAGGCAGTCTTGAGGAAGCACAGCGTGCTACATCCTCAACCTCTGGTAAGGCAGTCATAATATACTCTTTACAGATTATCACTCAATTTGCATGAGAAATAGAGTTTAGACTTCCCAGGTTGAGGTCAACCCAAATGAAAAGTGATTCATCTACCACAGGTCCTTCCACTCGCTACAGCCACAAAACACAACTCACATGATTTAACAGGAACATAACACATGCAGTGGAAGCTGACGATCTTGATGAGGTGCAACGCAAGCTACCACATTTAACGCTAGGCCCAGGAACTAGGTCAAAAGACAGTACGTACTAAATATTCATATCTCAACACTTCCTATTCACCTCACACGATTCCAGTGACTCAGGGCATAACAACTTCAACTCACACTCAGTATGAACCTCTGCGCTTAAAGTCAGTCCTAAAGACTAAAAATGTAACAAACACCATGGCAGGTACGTAGTGTCAATGAACTTCGTACTCAGCGCTCATGTACTACACGGCTATCCAGCAGTATCAACAGATCCGTTCAGCAGTTCAGCAGATGCCAGTCGAATGGCACCACAGCATTGTGAGTTGTTCTTCTACATCTGCTGTTCAATTGTTGTAAGTTGACCTGTCAATGTGTTACCAGCCCCCTCGGAATCAGAGTTACCACCGACATCATGGCTGGTGCCACAACTGCCGAAGAAGGACGACATCAGAACAACCTATCACCCCCACTCAAAGCGTGGAATCATAGTAGACTCATTTGAAGAGTATGGCTCTGGTGTACCTCCATGTCCACACGCTCACCATTTGAAGCCCTGGCTCCCATTTCCATCAGGAAAATCACTTTTGGTCACAGGATTTCCCAGGGTCCAAGACTATTTCCCAGGGCATATTATATGTCCTGCATTGGCCTGGGTTGCCCTCAGAGTCTGTTGTAGGGTGCACCTGCAATAACTCAGATATGCAAAACATAAAATATAGAAAATTCAAGTTTGTCTACCAGATAGTTTGATATGCATACAGATGTTGCCAATTATTAATAACAAACGATGGACACTGGTCCAGGACATTCAAGGATGTCCATTCTTTCTCTGCTGTTAAGTTTTTGTACTTGGGAATTAGCATACAACTCTGGCGAATTTCTGATATAGGAACAATAGCCCCAAGTGGAATCCCCTCCAAATTCCAGGTTGATTTTATGGTGTACATACCTGTATGTTTATCAGCTTCTGGTTTTGGCTTTGAATACCATTCAACGTAAGCCAATAGTACCTTTGGCCATGATTCTGGAGAGTCTTGAAGGCCCAAACCCAAATTGATCTTGTGGGGTAGATATAAAATAACTCACACTCTACCAATTTGCATACCTGAAGGGTCTATTAGCCCACTACATAGTACTGAAAAAGCTATGAATTACCTACCAGCCAATCCAGTAGATTCTGCATCGTCGGTCTTGAGAACAATCATTGTGTCAAATCTGCCAGATGGAAGGCGTTTTGAAACTGGAATTGCCTTTACGATGTCTCTCTCCTCATCATGATCCTGGAGCCTAATAGGATGAAATTTGAACTGATTGAACACATCAAGGTGCTTGAAAGGCAAGGGGAATTGTATCACTCGTTGATTAGATGTACGTCGATCCAGAAAGCGATTCAAATATTCTTTGAGATGACGCTCAAAGGCTGGTGCGCAATGTGTTCTTGCAATATTTGTGATAGATTTATTAGGATAGTTGGGAAACTTGGCAAGAGATATTACACTGGCAGAGGATTGAGGTGGTTGACCAGGTTCTGGAGCAGAAGATGTCGGAGAGAGTGAGAGATAGCCATCAAAAGAATTTATCTTTTCTTGTTGAGAAAGCCATGAAATCATCTGAGGGAATTCATCTCATTTGTTGGAGGCTCGCCATCCATGTTTGGCAAAGTCGATATGTAGACGTTCAAACATCTCTGTTGTAGTTGTCTGTTGTTCTAAACAGACATATTGATTCAATGTAGTGGAGAAGGGAGTGGAATTTGGGAATGTTGAGATCATCTCGTATTCCAGTGTCCTCTACAAAAAAGCTGCAGTTTTCTTCCCATGTCGATAGCGCATCTTCCATATATTGCAATGTATCTTTGTCGTGAGTGCTATATTGGGCGAGATATATGAAGTCAAGTATGAACTTGACTGCCAGGAGGCCCTTTTGAGGAAGAGCACCTACAAGACAGCCCAGAAGGATCTTGGCCATGTTCTTCCTCTCTGAGCCTGATATCTGAGAAAGCGAACCAATGCCATTCTTAAAATGACAAACACCATAAGCTGGTGGAAGAGTATGAATTTGGCGGTCCAGCTCTGCAGGTGACATAGCCCTTTTACACCAGTTGATGAGGTGTTTCAAGACTCCCTGGTATAATTGGTGAAGAACATCGGGAGTTATAGATGTATGAATATTCGTAAATGGAAAGTCCTGCCAGAAAGGATGGTGAAGACTGCCAGACACCTCTGCATGCATACATTTCTTATAGAATTGGGATGACATATTTGATGATGCCATGGCATCATTTATGATTGTGGTTGTCCATTGCGGTGTTCGCGCGTCTGAACACTCCAGGTCTTGAAGAGCCTCTTCACCAGTTTGGCATTTGGGACAAGTGCCATACTTGCTACATGTGATGAGGCATTGCTCTGGATAATCTGCAACATAGAAAGAAAGTACAGGATGTACCTTCTGAACAGTACCATCACCACCGCACAAATCAATTCCATTCTTACCTGCCTCCATGAGTGGGGACAGAATGAGGCGCATGGATTCATGAAAGAGACATTGATTTCTGGAACGATATTCCTGTTTGGTCAAGTTCCCCAAGTTTTTGATCTTGTCAACTGATAAATATGCAATTAGGATGCAAGCCCGTTTAGATGGTTTTCATCTAATGGCCTTGGGAAGGTTACCAAGTGTGAGGTAAACAGGATAAGCTGATTTGTTTCCAGAAAACTGAGTGAGCTGTGTTTTGTCCATAGCGATAATCATTGGAGCTAGAGTTGAGCCGACTGGGAGTAAACTCTGTAAATTGATAGTTATCCTTTAACGCTCAGAGAGGATTTGCCAGTTTAAAACTACCTGTATAGCGTGCCACCATTTTCCAGTCCACATCTCAGAAAATAAGCAATTAGTCCTGCTATTATCGGTGAAGATCTTTCTAGGAGCATAGACAAGATTTTTTGCATGAGCTGGATCACCCCAAAGGCTGCGTATTGATTCAATGACATTGTGATGGCGTATGATGAATGTCTGGTCAGGATAATCTTTGAAGGTGAGATGTTGCGTTTGCCATTTTTCCGCTCGTTCAGGAATGTTATAAAGAATCTGGTACAAGGATCGGAAGTTGTGGTATGACAGGCCAAGCTTCTCCCTCACCTATAACATTGGTGTTGATGTCAATACGCTATGAATATCCAAGAGGCAGATCAATGTACCCCTGGTATCTTTAACAAGCGATCAAAGGAATTCTGCCCAGGTCCATCCTTTACAACCCAGCGAGCTATTTGCCAATCCAACTCTGAAGCAAAAGGTGAGTATGAGTTTTCCCCATGATCGCCAGCCATTTCCACATCACCATCTGGTGCCTGAAAGTCTCCAAACAGCTTTCGCCACCTTCTGTGAATACTCTCATCCATCCGTATGACCTTTCCAGCTGTTGAATGAATCTCCTCCACTCGCTCATCATTGTCATCATCCAGAGTGTGCAGCATGTTAGCTCTGGATCTTCTATTTGCCATCATAGAAGGCCCTGGTCCAGCCTCTCCTTCTTCCATCACCACATCCATGTCTTCTGGTTGCAAGAATGTCTGGGGAACAAAGTGGAATAGGTCCTCCTCCTCGTTCTTTAGATCCTCGATTACGTCTGCTGGATCCATATCTGATGCTTCATTACCTCCTCCAACATCTTGGGCCTGAATTTCAATTGCTCCTCCCTCTCCACTAGCATTGTAATGTAAAGGTTGAAGGTCGGCCAATTTACCAAATTTGTACCAAGCGCAGTTTTTTGCAGTCGACATGTGAGCGCGCTTTCCTCCAGAGGTCTTGAACGTTCTGGAGCACACTGGACAGACATTATCTTCCTCATAATCCATATTTGTCAAGCCAAGTGAGAGATGAGATGAGGAAAAATGATGTGAACAAACGATGTGAATGGATGATGTGGATCATGACGATTATGACTCGGATGCTGACAAGAATAAATGAGATAATTATGATTATTTTATTTACCTGATTAGTACTTGAATATTGATGGATCCAAATAGTTCATGACTGTTCGCCTCAATCATCTCTTTTTCTTCCAGCCCAGATCTGGACTCCTTCCAGAACATCCTCATATGTCACCTCCTGAGTAACTTGAATGTTTATATGCTGAGATGAGGAATATGCTGGATTGCCCCTGCACGGTCGCAATGCATGAGAAAATGCTGACACAAATTTGGATTTAGTAGACAAACCTATTCATTTGAAAGATCAATACCTTTTGCCAAGGCATTACAAGAGCAACAATAGCATGTGAAAATTATGTCTGGACCGTCATCGCCTTCATCTTGTAGTGAGTGGAATATCAAATTCCACATTACTTCTGGTAACAAAGACCCATGAATTCGACCTGAGAGAATCTCCACCTCACTTCGAGTGGTGGACGGAGAGAGCTGTGTCACAATATATTGAAAGACTAAAATATATCACTTGGCTAAACTCTCTGAAATGCAATAAAGGATACTCACATGATCGTAACGAGTTACACATAAATCCTGAATTTTAATGACAGGAATAATCCCAGCAAACAGCGAATTTAGAAGTATTGAGTGATTAATTGAGAGCAGAGCAGCCAGACAGCTAAGGAACACCCAAGAAAATTGTCGAAGTGAGAAGTGAAAGAGAAGTCACAATGCGCCCCATGGGGCGCCTCATTCCCACAAATTTGGACAAGCAAATCTCAACACCCAAGTACTACTGATCAAACAGAACAGCAGTTGCCAGTATGGCCAAAGACAAAACTATAGGAGATGGGTAAGTTACCTGTTGAATATTCAATAAATTTAAATGACAGGAGACAACCTCTAGACAAGTTGCTAGGCGTTCCAGGCTTGTCCATCCCTATGTGGTCAAAAAGAATTCGAGTTCAGCTGGTGGTTTATTTAAAAAAAATTCACTGTACTAACTATTATTGACACTGAATCAGATGAATATCCTACTCAGGTCAGGGGATGTCACGGTGCAGTGGATCCAAATTCTGCTCTAGTTAAAGAACTGGAGATGCTCAAGGTTTCACTTGAGGCAGCTTTGGGGGAACTGGCTGAGACCACTAAGCAGCTTGAAAGGATAAGGGAGGAAGCTAGGCACTACAGGGGTCTCTGGATGTCTGAATGCCGATATAATGAATTGTTGTCTCGAGAGTTACCCCCAGGTGCATCTGTTGATTCATTTTCGCAAGCCAGAGATTGGGACAATTCATCACCTTATTACATGCATAACTGTAAGTGTGAACACAAGCTGTCTGTCATTTTCACCTGATTTTCCTGAGGCTAGGTTCAGGTTCTGAGCTGAACACAGAAGAGGATTCCAACGAAGTATAATTTGAAGTTAGCTTGATAGTTTGATATACTGTAGACCACACTACCATTATCACATTCAAGCCTGAGCACACACCCATACTTGTGCTAGTGGGCCACTGCTTCGCATGGCATGTCTGAGTTCTCTCATTTAGCAATAGTGATTGCAGGTCCAGTTGCAGCAACTGGAAAAAGACTGCAACCCAACCCAACTGCAACTGGTAGCGACCCGACTTCCAGTTGCAGTTGCTGGACTCGGAGTGATGCGCACAACCGGTTGCTAATGCGTCACATGTCACAGTAGGTTTCTTGACCAAAACAAGCCCTGGAACATCCAAAACGGTCAAGAAATGAGCAAGTTATGATCAAAATGAATATTCTACTCATAACTTACTGTCCTTTTGGTTGTTTTACTTGATTCTTTTTGTAGTACAAAACACCAGGACATGGAAGTTCATTTTCTGCACCTAAAAACACAGGTTGTAACCGGTTGTAACCAGTTTCAACTGGTTGCAACTGAGTTGGGTTACGACCAGTTGCAACCAGTTGCAACCAGTCACAGTCGCAGTTGCTGAGAATGTTGAATTTCTGCAACCAGTTGCAGTTGCAGTTGTTCATTTTTGGGTCAAAAAACCAGACCTGACCAGACTTTCAAACTCTATTTAGCAATGGATATACACAGCTGCAATTGCATTTACATATGGACAAGTTCCAGTTTGTTCCAGAGTCAATGTTCTCTGCACTCCTGTCTGCACGTGTTCTCTCACAGAGTGTTGACTAGTTGGAATTTGACTGAATCGGACGGGCCCTCACTGGAAACAAGCAATCGTTATTTCACACCTGTCAGGGGTGATTCCGATCTTCAAAATGTTCCATTGAATGAATATGTCAACCCTTATGGTGTTCTTGCGCAAATGTCCACAGCTACTGCCGCTCAGGTTGTACACACTGAAGAAAACGAAGTGGAATATTGCTGATGTGTCAAACTGCTGGACGGTCAATGCAGGCAAGCTGCCATGTACAGATCTCCCTCGATATTTACTGAAATGTGGGTTGGGCCTTTAGCTACGAAGCTTGTCGTCCGCAGACTTTTAGAACAGGGGACATTGTGGAAGTGCAGTTATCATTTGTCATTGTTCCAATGAAAGCGGACACGCTGAAAGGGAAACAATTTAAAATGATGTTGGTTTTAAGGTCGATGGCCCTTTTGGATACTCAATTTAGTACCGTGAGTCAGTGTATCATTCCATCCCCTCCACAGACTGGGGCATCACTCACTAAGGTACAACAAAGTTATATATCATGAGGGTATACTTATATGAATGTCCTGACAAAGATCCAGAGGCACAGGACACTGTTGTGTTAAGTACCGTGCTGGGCTGGGAGTCCGATTGGAGTTCCGAACGAAATTCCAATGGATTAACAAAAAGGACTTGGCTTCAACTTGTAAGAAGTTGCGCCCTTCAGATCGCTTGGTGTCCTAACTTCAAGACAGGGACGTGAACTAGAACAGAGTTCCGAGGGAAGTCCTAAGACTGGAACTTAAGATGAACGGGAGAACTGGGGTGTGACTTGGTCAATATTCGAACTGAAGAATACAAGTGAAAGTAGCTAAGCTTTTATACTAAGTAAATACTGAGGCGGTGTTTCCGAGAAAGTCCGACGTGGGTAGCCGAGCACTGGTCGTAGTAATGTAACTAAGCTACTGGTATTAATGAGTGATGTCAAACATGATGTAATAAGTGTAACAATGAAACAGTAATATAAACATACAGCCGAACGGAGTTCCTGTCGGGTTTCCAATCGGAAGTCCGTCCGAAGTTACAGATGTAACACATTGTCACTATGCCCAGTGTCTATGTTCCACAGCCTCTGCTGTGTGGCTCAAGACAAGTGTAGCATAAACAGAAGTCCGCTTACTAAGCGGACCCCGAAATGGATAGGTGAGGAGAGAGTGGCTGTGTAACATTTGCCTGCGGTTAACCCTAACCTAAACCAAGCCAGCAAGCGCCAAACCATAGGAGATGGAAAGCTTTCGACAACAAAATTTTGCTCCCAATGGCATTGACCCTATGCACCCTCATACACTCTCGTTTTCTCACCTCTGTTACTACCAAACTCTGTTAATACTTGATCTACCATCCCTCGAAGAGTGTGCCACTGCCTATTTGAACGATCGAGCTCATGTATGTCCATCGAACAGGCAAAGCGGTACAGATCTGTGTAGGGGAGTCCTAGAAATCTGATCCATAGAGATAAGATGGGGACTTAGTGGATTCCAAAGCTGAAGCGCCCCATGGGGCACATTCCCATGGTAACTTGGACTCTGAACGTGCTGACTTCTCGTATGCCTCACACCTTGTCAGATGCAGATACTGCATTACTTCTCCATCATCTTCGTGCCCAGGATGGAAGTCAGGAAGCCACACTCTTACCAATTATCCATGATCTCGAGAGCTCTCTGATGGCATCTCGTTCAGGCCCTACTTACTCAACCAGCAGTTCACCGACTTGTGTTACTGGTAGTTCACCTGCTTTTGGCGACTTTCTTGGCTACTCTGGTGGTTCTTCTGATGACCGCTCCGACAGGTTTTTGCCAGAGGACTGGGATAGATCTTAAGGCCTATCCGACAATATCCTTTCTGAAAACCCTGACACGGACTATTTGTCGGATGGTTTTTCCGATTACATCTCTGACTACCTTTCTGATGTACCCCTCGCTGGGGAAGATTTTGGAGTGGATCCCTCCCTAGTTTTTGGAGAAAACGAGAAGGTAACTCCGTACTAAACTTTGTGTCCCAAATATCATTAACCCATCTCCAGATGTCAGGAGGCGATGATGTATCAAACTTTGGGGATGATGAAGACAAGGTCGGAATGCCCCCAAATGAACAGACAGGTTACAGGCTCTCAAGCGCCTCCTGGAACAATTGTGGCCCTGAATCCCAGCACTGTCCTGAACACCTCCCTGGAGCCGGCTATGTCACAGGAGGTGTCATTGAGAGGTTTCTAGGAGTAGGGCTGGTGGTTCAGATGTGGGAGATTCAGAGGAGCAAGGGGTTGATGAGGTTTCGGATTTTTGTGTCGGGGTGACAGAGCAGTTAGAGGGTAGTTAGCCTTCAAGCAGGAGGGGTCAAGGAAGGGGTTGAGGGAGGGGTTGAGGGAGGAATGGAAATGGAGGTGGAGACAGGAATGGAGGTGCACCTGGAGACCCTGCTCATTACTGGTATCCGGAATGTAAAAGAGGAGGTGCTGCTGTACCCCCTGCATGGGTTGCT